>JAWPHD010005203.1:0-168501 GCA_037043455.1 Cyrtodaria siliqua
ACACGAGGAAATTTCCTTATCCCATTGGCACAGTGTGTACACAGTTTGGTGTAGAAACACACTACATATTAAACTGTAGTGGAAGTTCAGGTTCCTGTGACCTTGACCTTTGGAATCCCCACTGTATCCCCATTGCACAGGATGTAACCAATCTATGAAACTGGGAGGAGGAAAACCCAAAAGAAATAACTTACAGTAGTCAAAAATCCGATTATTTTTTTGGGTGACTGTGACCTTGGATTGTGAAACCCAAAATACACATTCTATTGATACACAAGCTCTATAATATCCACCACAGAGCCACAGAGTTCGACATTCTATTGATACACAAGCTCTATATCCACCACAGAGCTCGACATTCTATTGATACACAAGCTCCATATCCACCACAGAGCTCGACATTCTATTGATACACAAGATCCATATCCACCACAGAGCCACAGAGCTCGACATTCTATTGATACACAAACTCTATATCCACCACAGAGCTAGAGCTCAACATTCTATTGATACACAAACTCTATATCCACCACAGAGCCACAGAGTTCGACAATCTATTGATACACAAACTCTATATCCACCACAGAGCCACAGAGTTCGACATTCTATTAATACACAAGCTCTATATCCACAACAGAGCCCAACATTCTATTGATACACAAGCTCTATATCCACAACAGAGCCACAGAGTTCGACATTCTATTGATACACAAGCTCTATATCCACAACAGAGCCCAACATTCTATAGATACACAAGCTCTTTATCCACAACAGAGCTCGACAGTCTATTGATACACAAGCTCTATATCCACAACAGAGCCACAGAGCTCGACATTCTATTGATACACAAGCTTTATATCCACAACAGAGCCACAGAGCTTGACAACGCCCGAGGCCTGCTGAATAGTCATTATACCACTTGTACAACTCATTTTCCATTTATTTAAATTGATATGAACCCAGATAAATTAGATCATATCAATAATCTGCAAAAACGGCATTGTAAACATCAGAATTATACACGTTTACGCTGTCTTCACCACCAAATCCACTATTCACACATTCAGCTTCCATCTCTGCGGCGCCCTGTATTGAAACAGTGACCATGCTCTTCATTGTATTTGGAGTTGTTTATGAGTGTTTTATTTCTTTATACATGTATAAGTGTACCGAAAAACAGTAAGTGTTTGCAAAGTATTTAAGCAAACAATATTCCTTTTGTCTGATAGTGAAAAACTCCCAATTTCAGGCAAAACAATGCGAATTTCCCCCAACTGAATGGATACCAGTACCATTCCCCATTGGGTCGATTCTCTAGGGGATAGAAACGCGACAGCTGGGAAAAATGCATTAAGGTCAACAACATGACTATTGTTTGTTTTTTGCTTGTTTGTTAATACTTTTAGACGTTTTCGAATGAATTATATAAGGTATATAGTGGATTGTGTAAAGTCTGTCCTACATGAAGGTGCAGTGACTTTTGAATGAGAAACACTTTACAATATTCCTGACATCCTTAAATACTATTGCTGAAACCTTCAGCCCTAACATTTAGGCCTAACCTTTGTTTAAAGACTTTATAATCACCTGTGATTCCCAGTCCGGCTGTACAAGGCTCACCTCCCTTATGTACTCCGACATCGCTCTACGTTTATCCATGTCTCCCAGCTTACTCCAAGCATCCCTATAATCAAGACAATAAAACAAACATGCAGGATATTTATAAAAAAGTCAATTATACTGCTAAATTCAGCCCCATTCCCAAAGACTAAAAAACGATATTCGTTGTCCCATTCCCAAATGAAAATAGTCAATATTTGGTCCCATTTCCAAGGACACAATAAAGTGTTTTTTCCCCCCAATAACCAAATTTGTTTTAATAAAGGACCTTTGTTCAGTTTTTCACAGTTTATAATAAGTTGTTTAATTCACAATATAAAAATATGTCTGCCTTCTGCAACAGTAGGAATGCCAACTTTGGAAGTTGACATTTTCAAGATTTGATTGTAGTTTCTATTACTGTACATTCCCCACCCACATTACTTTCTGATATGATATATGACATCACAACGTGCTATTATGATGCAACTCAGTGAGTTCTGAGAACTGACTAAGTGTTTAAATTGCTGTGAGAAACAGATTAAGACCATAAGAATCCATCCTCGTCCCTGGTTGCAATTCTGATCCCGAGGGTGAGATTTACTTTTCTCCCATTTCTGCTCATGTGAGATAGACATTTTCCTCATGTGAGATTACTCTATCTTACATAACATGTGACTTATGACGTCATGACGTTACGTCAACGTCGCCTTATTCTGGCGTTAAAAAATAATCGATCATGAGTGATGTAACAGTCACGTGTCATGTAAGATAGAGTTATCTCACTGACACGAGGAAAACCTCTATCTCACATGACTAGAAATGGGAGAATGTTCGTATCTCTCAGAAACCAAGAATCATAAAATTCTAAATATAAAACAATTCTAAAATGATTTAATAGACTGTTCTAACAAAATTATACCATTTCTGTTTCCCTTGAAAGTCGAAGAATCCGGGTCTTGCAGTCTTACACCGACCTTCTTTAGCCTGCAAGGAAGATAATTTAGTCTGACGTAAGGTAACATTTCAATAGTGTGAAGAGTGCAATAATTGCAACGTGTTAAAGGGACACATGGCAATGTTGAAGTTTTTATCAAGCAATAAAATTAGTTTTTCGATTAATCAATTCAGCATAATTTTCACTTGAAACTCGCTTGCACATAATTAAATAAAATTTTGAGTTTTGTTTCTTTTTTCCGTCTTATTCTACCATAAAAAATATTTATGGTGCAGTATGATAAACAGTTAATAATCTACAAAAACAAGTTGTTTATCAGGAGTGAAGCTTGGATATAACTGATGTATAGGCAGCCGAAGTGACATGTTGAGCGATGAAGCCGCAAACGCAGCGGCTAGGGAGGGGGATTAACTCTCGCACCTTGGCCCTGCTTTAAAGTATATAAAATTAGTAAACAATTAAATCTAAGGCCAAATAAAATTATACGTGGTTCCGGTTTCCCGACCGACCCTGTTTTTAAGGGCCAACCGTAAACATTTTATGCAAAAAAAAACAACGAAAAAAAATGAATTAAGTTATGTTAAATTCGATCTGTTCTGTACTGTACGCTCCCTAGTCAGCGGACGTATTTACCACTTCATTTAAAATACGAAATATTAGAATATTACATTGTAATTTATAACTGATGCAAAGGAGAGTATCCGTCTGTTCTGTACCTGATATCAAAAAATATATATTCAAGGTAGTTTAGTAGGTTGAGTGAAAAAAAAACAACGCAAAAAACATTTTTAGAAAATAAAATATTTTTCCTACCTATAGTTAGGCCAAGCCTACCTACCCTATTTGTTTTAGCATGTTATAGGAACCACACATATAATTTTATTTGGCCCAATTGGCATTTGATTTATTTTTCGCATCTCAAAATTAGCAGTTGTGAAGGAAGTATTATGCCACTTTCCCTGCACAACTATGGCCTATTCTTAAGTGATAATCTTCAGCCAATTTATCATACAGTGATAATGAAGAACACATGTGAAATAATATTAAAACTACAGAAAATTATTAAAGGGACACAAAGCAATCTTAATTTTTTTGTAGCATCCTGTCCGTTTTGTTTACATAACTTGCATTTGTTCAATCATTAACATGATTAATATTAATTATATACTGTGCATTTCAAGGTGCCTAGACATCAAATATGAATCGAGATTGTTTTACTTGCTGTATGTTTTCATATGTGATATGGTTAGGTAGAATGAAAATAGATGCTCCTGGATCTGTTTACAATTTTGCCATGGCCATCCGTTATGTTTCACAAAACCTAAAATTCATTTTGACCCCCTTGTTTACATTGTAAAAAATAAAACAACATGGCGGCCTTATTTTTAGAAATTGTCGTCTGCACATGTCTGTTTCTAGGGTTCGAATGTACCATGTAAAATGTAGGCTATGCAGGGTGATTTTGTTGTCCAATGTTCAGCATCTCCAGCAATCGAGCATGCATGTACTTTACTTTAATTTTGGAATGAAAATATAGACTTAATATATATATATATCTAGCAAATAAAAGGTAGGTAAATAGTATACTGCGTTTATGTTTTGTCATTTACACCAATATTGGTCAACTGATTTTTTAGTCACCCTACCCTAGAAAAATAAAATGTTCCGCAGTCGCAATTTTGGTTTTCGGCTGTTATAAAATGACATAAAATTATTTTTTGGCTTTGCAAAGCTTAGCGGACATCTAAAGCAAGATTGCAAACAGATCCAGGAGCATCTATTTCATTTTTATTATATATGAAAACATACAGCAAGTAATAAAAAAAAAAGCTCTATTCATATTCGACATCTAGGCACTCTGAAATGCACAGTAGGAATAGTATAAGGTCAGATATCACTATTGATTTGGGGCTTCCGATGGGTTGAAAAAGTATAGGGCATATAGTCAGATTCGAAGGTAGATTCTGATTGGATTAATTTACCCAAATCATAAAAATTCCCATAAAACATCAAAATAATATATTTCCATCATAAAACTTGTTAATTTAGGATATTTTGCTTGAAATTTGCATTTTTATTGTTATAAATTTACTGAGGGTATATTTATAAAAAGTACACTTTGTTTACTGCCATTCTGCGGGTGTCTGCCTTCAGTGAACTTTTTTTATCTGAGATAGTTTGATCTTTAAGAAAAGTTAGTTTTTTTCAGCGAGTGTGATTTAGAAATATGGGTTGAAGGCCAAAAGGATAAATTTAGGCTAAGGCCTAGATGGGAAATGCAATGGTGGTATATGACCATAAACAGGTTCATAACAGCTGCTTATACAGGATTTGAGCCTCAACAAGTAATTGGCAAGATGATTCGGACTCTGTATTGCGTGAAATTCCATCTAAAAGCATCTAGATTTTTTTTTTAAATCTTCAGATAGGAAGTTTAAAGGTACCAGCTAGTGCATTAATAGTGTGTCAAATTCATAAGAAATATATAAAAACACAATTCTGTTGTTGTTGTTGTAATTTCATTTGCCAATATATCACTGGCTGTGGTCACTATGTGCTTCTTCAATTACAGTTGCTTTCACTTTGTACTAACACTTTTGTGTGTTGATGTTGAGCAAGTTTAAATAATTAATTATGGACAATGAACCTGACGAGTCTTCCAGAATTTCTTAGGAATACTCCAAATGCCTTTCTAATCTCCATCTGCTGCACTGTCTATGTTTCCCATAACTTGTAGGTTTATATGATATACTTCCAGACTGTCTCTTGCTATAATATGTGCAAATGTATTTTCAAGCTGTGTTCTTCCTTTAGTAAATCTGTCACAATCGTATAAATAGTGTTCAATAGTTTCTTTCACCTTACAAAATGCACATAGCTCTCACTTTTCAGGGTCTATTTTACTCATATAATGGTTCAGCTTTGTGACACCACTGATTAATTGATTGATGATCACTGTTAACTTACTTCTCTTTCTTCACCAACTATCTTAATTTTCTTTATATTTACTTTTGGAATAATCTCTTGAATTTTTCCTGATGTAAATGAATTTTCAAAAGAACCTTTCCAATTTTCTTCTAACCCTTTTTTCATTAAGCTGATGCTCTCTCTACGATCTGCTACTCCTTCATAAAAGTCTTCTTACATTCTGTAAGAATTTACGAAATACGCTCACGAAAACCAATGATACATGCATTTTTTCTCATACGGATAGTAAGTTTAAGTCAATCGAGTACAATACCTGTTTATATCGAGAATAAAGTAAAAGCAACGACTCTGCGATGAAACTTCCCGAATTAGCCCTTACAAATTCAGTAGCTGCGACAAATGTTTCTTCGATCTCGTTGATGTCTTCCATTATTGTTGTTGTTGTTGTTCTCATGCAACGGTTTTCAGGTTGTGGGTAAATGCCATACCGGGTGATACTATTCCCCGGTCGATTTCCCGGTTACTGGTCATATACCACTATTGCATTTCCCATAGGCCTCCATTATAGCCTTTTGGCCTACAACCCTTATTCCTATATCGGAATGGATGATAAAACCTTACTTTTTTTAAAAAACTATCTTAGAGACACTCAAAAATGACCAGCAAATTGGGGATAATCTGATGCTTTCAGCCTCTAATAGTTCACTGAAGGTGGCCACCCCCAGAATGTTAGCGTAGCGTATTCTCGGTGGTGGATTGGACTGTTCCATTATTCATATATATTCGGGTGGAGGAATTATACTACGTCGACAGACGGTTCTCCTTTCAAGGAGGTTTCGAGAGAGGAACATAGAACATATGGTTTCCTCCACGCAACAACAACAATGGCAGTAAAGAAATTTTACTTTTTGCAAATATACTCTCAGAAAATTGTATCCATAAAAATGCAAATTTCAGTCAAAATATCCTAAATCAACATGTTTTATGATGGAAACATAATATTTTGATGTTTTATGGGGATTTGTTATGATTTGGGTAATTTAATCCAATCAGAATCTACCTTACAATCTGACTATATGCCCTAATAGACCCTTTACTTTTTTCAACCAATCAGAAGCCCAAAATCAATAGTGGTATCTGACCTACTACCCGGTTAAACCCGGTTGAAAAGGGATGACAAATGTGATGAGTGTGTTGATGTTTCTGATGTTTTAATGACCTATATGCCTTATTTATGCCTTCATTTTTTCATAATCACTACAAAAAATGTTGGGAAAATAGAAAAAAGTAGTTTAATTAAGTCTTGAATAATGGCTTTTTTTCTTAATAATTTGACTGTTTTCGGCAATTCCCGGTTAAGTTACACAGATATTTAAAGACTAACAGTGCCTTAATAATTGAGAAGTTATTGTTTTATTTCATAAAGTATGGTATGTTTAACACATTACAATAATAAAGAAGGAAAGAAATTGCAAAATAAACGTTTTATTGCTTCATTTCCAACACCCATATTCGTGTAAAAAAGCCGTAGAAATTACAGATGAAGCGATTTTTCTGCACGTCATCAGAAACAGTATGCTAGAGATAGATAGTTGAGAAAACGAGATACAAAGTTAAGATATGATCAATACTGTGGTGTATGCCCCGTTTCCAGACAGTCGTTAATGAGGATGCATTGCAGAATGAGATATATTATTAAAAAAAAACGGAAATTAAAGGAAAATGGAGAGTGACAAAACTCTACTACATTCCAGCAGGGCTCTATATGATATACGCCGATTATACTATCAGCCCAGATTCCAGGCGTGTATAAACCGAAATCGTATAAATGTTTGGATCCAGCGCTCGCGAAAATAGGATAGACCCAAGCCGTGGGCCTGTCAAAATCTGGTTGAGGCTTGTCCCTTTTATCCATATTTTACTATATTATTAATTCAGGCCCTGTCAATATTAATTTAGGGCCTGCCTCTCAAACATATTTTCCGTGAGCACTGGCCGGGGTGCTTTTGTCCATTAAATGTTAACAACTATGAACCTGTATACATGTTTGAGCCCGAATAAAACTGAAACTAAAACTGATATGAACTAAGGTAAAAGCTTTAGGCGTATTACTTATTAATACATGCAATTAATACAAGTGCATTATTTTCATCAATATGGCGAAGAAGACGTTCAGTGTTTGTGTTTTCCTGGATCTAAAGTTGAAATTTTGATTGGAATTACCAAACAAGAGCTGATTCCTAAACTTTCGGTGAGTTTCCGTATTTACTTTGTATAGTGTGTATTCACAACTTCATGCATTGTAGAAGTTGATCAAACGCTGATAAAGAAGTATTAGTATTATGATTATCTATACAATTGCTGAACTACTAGATACTCGAATTAAAAGGTATGTTTACTTATTGATAGTTCATAAATTGAAAGTGAAAAACAGAAGGACAAACGAATATATAGAAAAGCAGAAGGACAAACGAATATATAAAAATCACATTATTTATACAGTATATACTACTGTATCATTGCGGAACAAAACTCCGCTTAGACTGTAAGCGTAAGTATCATGCAGGTCGTCGTCAAAGACATTGACCTCTTCGTAAATGCTGCTTATTAATATACACAATTCTGATTCAAAATAGTGATAGTGATTTACAGTTATTCTCATCAAATCGTTCAGTGAACGCGCTGACGACGAGAGCTGTAAGATTTATGAACTTACCGTAGTCAATTGTGCTAACTCTTATCAGTGAATTAAGAATGTGATCTTTAAACTTTATGTCACATTGCATTATTATCATTAAATTTTATGTTTTTGTTTCAGGAAAAGTTAAGTTACTTTAAGTAATATATGGTTACTCAAGTTTTCTTAAAAGTATAATGTTTTTACTATTCATTAATTGTTCATGCTTATAAACATTTGCTCTTGCATAATAAGATGGTTTTAGATTACGTTTTCGTATTTCTTTGAAACAAATGCAATTGAGAAGGTAATGAAATTCATCTCCTATTTCTGAAGAACATAGTGGACACACTCGTGTGTAGCATAATGCAAGTGTAAACAATAAAATAACATTTCTTTTTTAAAGCAAACACTTGCAACATAATTATTCTCATTGATTACATTCAAAGAAATAACGATGGAATTGTTAAAGAGACTGGATTTATAGTGGTCAGCGATTATTTTCTGTTTTACATGCCAGAATGAGAAATATGTGTATTAATCTTAATAGCGATTTATACCTTAATAATTTACGCGTTTGCGAGTGCGGTTTTGAAGTAGAAGATGCTGAACATTATTTTTTCGAATGTAACATTTTTTTCACATACCGGCTCCAAATGTTTCAATCAACTCGCCATGTACACCCGTTAAATATAAGAACAATCCTTTATGGTCGCGAACAGTTAACTGACAGAGAAAATGAATCTCTCTTCGAAGCAGTTCAAACACATATATACGAGAAACACATAGGTTTACATAGGTGTTTGTCTCTGATGTTTTTCAAAACTCGGTAAACATGTACTATGCGCGTATACTATATTTTGAACATGTTTTCTAGACAGCGTTCACGCGTTCTTAAACTGATTAGAATTTAAATTGAGATTAACTAGTCTTTCTCACTATTCTATCTCTCTTTCTTTCTCTATAGTATTTTCTCTTTATATTTTGTTTGCTTATTCAGCTTTTGCCATTGTATTTTATTACACTCAGCCACATACAATTGCAATTTCAAAATGGGAAGGGTTTAATCTAATGTTGGTAGAACTTGTTACCCAACCCATTTTTCATTATAATATTTCTATCGTATCTGAAAGAAATAAGTTTAGCACTTAAATAACATGATAAATCCCATTAAGCAGTTTCAAGGCAATGTGCTTCAGCCGCCATTAACAATATAATCAACATAATTAACAAGTATATGCAGGACATTATATTTAAACGATATCTGCGAAAAAAGTAGCAACATGTTTTAATTTACCTGCTTTACAGAAATTATAATTTCGTTCTTACTTTAATATAAAGGGAGATAATTTTAAAATTCAAAACGTTGGTTCGTAATTTCATTATAATGACAAGATAAATATCAATTGTTTTTTGTGTTTTTTATCACTCGAAACCCAGAATAGTTATTTAATAAAGTTTAAATCTGGGCCATCCTTAAAACAATATTTGTTTGCTGTGCTCCGACCCTGAATTTTTTAAGTGGGTGGGTAGGTAGGTAGGTCTTTTTTTTGCTGTGGTCCTGGTTAAGCATTTTTACAAATCATAATTTCCTATCTCAATGTATGATAATGCAGTCTGTGGATAACCTCATTAATATTTCTTTACGAATCATTTTTTAGTAAAAAAAAAAAAAAAAAAAAATCTGAAAAGGATAAAAACAACAACAACGATCGCTGCCTTTTTAGACGGGTGTATGTAAAATATTGTCAATAAAATATGTTTAAAATATGTTTAAATCATGCGTGAGAGGTTATGATGCTTCATACACAACCTCCCATGAACAGACTCAATAAAAACCGAATCTGCTAAGGTATTCTCTTGGGGCATGTGTTTGTTGCCTCCAAATGGTCTCCCTTATCAGTATTTACTGGGATGAAAATAGGGTCCTGGTATTTATTAACATTCACAATAGCGGTTGTTAAGAGCAGTGTGGCTGTAAAAAGTCTCCATGTGTTATGAATTAGTAGTTTATTTTTTACTGATCCTTTAGGATCAACGAGCCCCGTATAGGTGGATTTCAAGTAGAATACCGCTTAAGCCTGTGTAAGGGTGCGTGAGAGGTGTTGCTTCATACATTATCTCTCATGAACAGATTCAATAAAACAGAAGCTGCTATTCTATTCTCTTGGTTGTGTTTGTTGCTTCCAAAGGATCCCCCTTTATCTGTATTTATTCACATTTGTAAACATTAGGCTCGGATTCCATAGACTTTTTTTTGACCAACCACAGTCTGTTTTATTTAGTAAACATGGACCTAATATAACGGAAATTATCGAACATTGCAGGTTGAGAGTATCAAAGCTTATAGTGTGGTAATTTAGTAGTTAAGATAATGTGTTTATTCAGAAAGCTACACAAATGTAACATGCACTTGTTATTATAGTGTGAAGAAAAATAAGTAACAACAATAACAATAAAATAAAATAAAAAGTACCAAATAATGCCAAAGTTTATTTTTGATCAGGTTCACTTGCTTACAGTATTTATTTCACTTGTTAAAATGCTTATTAAAAGCAGTAATCACCCTATCATTTTGCAACGCACTTAGTACATGTTTAGTGGTAGACCCATTTACAGTTAAACTTAAATCCTGAAAGGAATGGTAACGTTTATCGTCGGCCTACAATCTTATCTTGAAAAGGTGATAAAAGTGACCCAGCATATTGTTGCATCAAACTTGGTATTGCACTATATCCTCTATGCTATATTATATGATCTACATCACGGCTTCAGAGCGAGGAGATGCTGTGAGACAGCCAAACAATCATTATTATTTAGAGTTCTAACAATCTTGAAAAAATATGAAAGAATTTTCAAAATCGGATGATAAACAAAGAAGAAATGACCATTTGAAAATTGTTCTAAAACGGATATGGGAGCCGCCATTTTGAGAACTATGACGTCATAGTTCTAAATTACCGTATGTGGCATATTGATACATATTGTTTTAAAGCAAAGAAAATCTCTGCAAATGAATGCAAACTCCTTTACTGGTCAAATAATGCATTATTACCCTCAAGTATACATGTATGAAATATCTTTCATATAGTTGCTTTATTTTATTTTATTTATTTATGTTTTTATTTTTATTTTTTATAAATCAGCAAATTATCATATTCATTATATAATCCACATATGGTCATTTCACAGAACACAGTAAACCCAAAAAACACGCAAAACGACAATGGCAATGTTAAGGAATAAAGGCATATGCCGTCACAAACACAAAAAGGTCTGACAATAGGGCTACCGCCTTGGAACGGTCAGTGGCAAAAAATACCTCACACTTACTCTACTGTCATCCCAATAAAACGGGACAGTGTAAATAGAGAAATCCCCGCCATGAACTATTCTCTAACCAACAAATCAGCATTAATAGGCAATATAAGTAAAACACAAAGATGCTCGTTTATATATAAATACAAAATAACAACACACAGAAGCATAGAAAGCCATAAAGAAGGTACTCAATGACTTGGCAGAAGCCAGAGCAACAAGAGAATAAACCATCGAACCTTCGAATGGTCATAACTTCTTTGTTTATCATCCATTTTGTACCATTTTCCAAGTTTTTCAGAACTCTCAAGAATAAAGATTGTTCGGCTACATCCCCTTTAACCACATGAAATAGTATTAGGTAGAAAGGTGACCCCATCCAAAACATCGGTTAGACCTGTGGACTCCTAATGTGGTATATTTAATATAGTTTCAAAACTATAACGTGCATGTGTCTATATCAGAACCACTATTTAATACTTCTTAATTCTATTAAGAAATGCAATATTCTAAGGTGTCTTGGTCAATGGTAAGATGCGATGGTCGATGGTAAGATGCGATGGACCATCGACATCGCATCTTACCATCGTATCTTACCATCGCATCTTACCATCGACCATCGCATCTTACCATCGACCAAGATGGTCGATGGTAAGATGCGATGGTAAGATGCCCCTAACAGGACACCGTAGAACATTGCATTTCTTAATAGAATTAAGAAGTATTAAATAGTGGTTCTGATATAGACACATGCACGTTATAATTTTGAAACTATATTAAATATACCACATTAGGAGTCCACAGGTCTAACCGATGTTTTAGATGGAGTCACCTTTCTACCTAATACTATTGCATGTGGTTAAAGGGGATGTAGCCGAACAATCTTTATTAGGTCGATGGTAAGATGCGATGGTAAGTTGGCCCTAACAGGACACCGTACTTTTCGCACTTTATTTATATAGCTTTACCAAACTATTTTGTTTGACATCCATCAAAGTTCCAACAACCCAGTGTTTGCTCTCTTTGGTACGATGTCCTTTTAGGGCCATCTTACCATCGCATCTTACCATAGACCATTCGCATCTTACCATCGCATCTTACCATCGACCATCGTATCTTACCATTGACCATCGCGTCTTACCATCGACCATCGCATCTTACTATCGCATCTTACAATCGACCATCGCATCTTACCATCGACCTACCATCAACCTAGGTAAGATGCGATGGTAAGATGGCCCTTAGAGGACACCGTACTTTGGGGATGAACACCTTTGCTCTTTTGGTAATCTCTTCTCCCTCTCTGAGAGGCTCTTTAGGGGCGACGCTTTATGAAACGCCGATTTTTCTGTGACATCAGTAACAACCCGCCAAAAAAACGGCAAAATACACTACAAAAGCCATCTATCAAAACTCTATCCAGGTTTTCAGGTCATATAATAATGTAAATCTGCCGATTTAAATTTATAGTTAATACCTGTGTTTGAATATGCGTAAATGAATTATGAGTTGGTAACTCAATACGACTCTCCAGTTTTGGGGTTTGTCCGTATTGATAAATGTCATTTATATTGCGTCTATAGAGTTTGGATTCTCAAAATATGCAAGTTATATATGTCACGGTTCATAGATATCTAACAGGTAGATTGGTGTTGCATTGTCCGGCCGGTTAGCTCAGTCGTTAGAGAATCGGAACGGTAGTCCGAAGGTCCCGGGTTCGAGTCCCGGTCTGGCTAGACATTTTTCTAGCCCTGTGACATTTGGCGATCTCGGCAGGGACCGTGACTGAGTCAACTCCGAGAAACATGTAAATGATTCTCTGTATCCATGGAAATTCGAGGACTAATTTCAATCTGTAAGGGGAGTATGTCACGGTTCATAGATATTGGTGATGCATTGTCCGGCCGGTTAGCTCAGTCGGTTGAGCATCGGAACGGTAGTTAGAAGGCCCGAGCCCCGGTCTGGCTGCACATTTTTCTAGCCCTGCGACATATATATACCTCGTCGTCAACAGGTTTAGAAACGGTGTACATAATTATGTTGTAAAATGTGGCTGTTGTTGGCGGTATAGCTACTTTAAATACATAGTTTATCGCAGATTCTCCTAAGATTGTCTCGTCAATAGTTTACTGCTACATCGTGAGGTGGATTCAAACCTGTGAGGTGGATTCAAACGTATGAAGTTATTTTGCATCATAATTGATAGATTACAACCATCTACTTCTATTGAGGTCAATGGTTAAAACTATTCATCCAAGAGATGACTGTATGCAGGTATATGGTTAAGGGAATTACTATTGGGCCGCAGAAGTGAACATATTTTATCAAATGAAACTAGGATTCCCTGTCAAAACAACTTTACCTTGCTTTTTTATATAATAGGTGATACGTTTGTATGCGTGTCTGCGCTAGTTATTGCGTAATAAGAAGGTTATACGAGAGCTTGGCTACTTTTCCCCGGCATGGTCGATCACCCGTGCTTCTCTTGGTGAGATAGTTTTCTTCTCTTTTTTTGAAATTGTGTTTTTATAGTGGAATCATAGGTATGGTTTCTGTTTCACGTAAATCGCTGTGAGTTACGCGCTAACGTCAATTAGTTGTTTCGGCGCAAAAAAATCCGCGTGGCAGCCATAACATCTAATGACGTCACGTCAAAACATAATCACACAAAACAAAAGAAAAAACGAGTACGAAAACTTACATAATGGTGAATATGCCTAAACAAGTGAAAACTGGTGCATTTCAAAACATACAATCAGGAGTGCATGATACGATGAAACGTTTCAATTCTACCAGGTCGTGGGAGAAAGTAATCTGTAGTGTCATAATCAGCCTAATTATGTCGGGAATAATCAGTCGAGGGGTCGACAGTTTTATCGACACAGCGGTAATGGTATTCTGTTACAGTGCATGGGTATTCTTTTGTCTGCCGTCACTATATAGCAGACTTACCCTCCAACTTTTGAGTGACGTCTGTATTGTTTTGTCGCAGATCTTCGTCGCAGATATCGCCATTTTCGGATGTTACCGGATGATACAGCGTTACATCAGTGAACGGGACCCTGCGTACGAGTCGATGGAACAGAGAGGGTACATTTTCGTTATGAACTTTGGTCGAATTTTAACGGTATTATTTTGCTTGCTCAAATCAACGCCCGCTTTTTGGAAACATGCTATGGGAAAGAATGCTATGGGAAAGAATCAGCGACAGCGAAAAACCAAACAAAGATAGTTTATTGAACTGACAGTGATGCCTTCAGTAGACTTGCAATGATCCACAAAACAGTAGACGAACATGGGACATGCTACGTCTAATCTTCTAAAAATGTATATGTTGTCTGCTATGCTCTATTCAAATGAATACATACGTATTGAAATCATTGAATTGTTAGTTCTGTATTATGCTTCCCTATGTTGTTAAGTGCAGTCCCCTCTTATGTATTGTTCGTGGCGCTTCTTTCAGCCATTTTCTTTTCGTTTTTCAGACCTTTCAGACAAAAGTCAAGTTAATAAATGTGTATATCAGTGAAACAGACATTTTAGTGGTAAATACAAGTACTTTACTCTTAACAAGAGGCCTAAGCGGGCCTGTAGACGCTCTACTGTGTAAAGCTGTCATATTTAGCCTTTTCCTAAATAAACTTTGGGTCAGTTTTGATTATTGCAAGAAAACAAAAAACACAAACTTAATAGACGCCAACCATTGTGATAAAGTTTCAACAAAATCCTTCTTCTTCTTCTTCCATGGTAAGAACCAGGTTCTTCAAAGAACGTAATCGGTTCTGCGGGGTCATGCATGGCGGACGAGCTCAGCAAGTGTCCCAATTGTTTATTTAAGAAATAGAACATCGTTTACTGTGAGTTATCGTTTAATATATCACGGTTTAGAGTTCAATTGTAAGCAATAATTTCACGAGCCCGAAAACAATAATTTCACGAGCCCGAAGTGCGAGTGAAATTATTGTTTACAATTGAACGACAAACAGTGATATATTATAGATAATTAACCGTAAACAATGTTCTATTTCTATTCTAATACCCCTAAAATGTGAAAATAACGCACACATCTGAAATCTTTCGCATTGCTTTGCTTACTCTCCTAACGTTGCATACGTTACAAAGCGCAATGCGCAGTGCTTATTTTCCTAACGTTGCAAAAATTACAGTGATATATCGTTCAAAATAACGAGATAGTTTAAACTAGGCTATATAGTGCGGGTGTATTAGAATTATATTTAAAACCAGTAAAAGAGAATGTTTTTAAAACTATGTACAAGGTGACTGTTGACTATAGTCTCTGTAGAGCAGGTCTGGCAGGCAGCCTGGCTCTGAACTCCTCTAGGGTGACATGGAGCGATAGTTGGTTCCTGTCCCTGATCGTTCTAGGGAAGAAACTGTTGTGGTATGCCTCATCTGTGGTTCTTTCTTGGAAGAATTTCTGTTGACCTCGGGTACGATTGTCACTTTGTCTGAGGAAGTTTTCTTTATTAACGTCGACAAGGCCATGCTGAACCTTGAAGAGCATAAGCAGTGTCTACTTATGCGTCGCCGTTCTTCAAGGCTCTCCCATTTAAGCTCATGTAGCATATTTGTTACGCATCCAGGGTTCTGTCTGTATAGCTGTTGCATACGTAGCGGGCAGCTCTACGCTGGACCTGTTCGATAGCCTTGATGTCACCTTGTCGTGTTAAATCTCATCTGCCATGTCTTTTCCCAGTCCTCCAGGGTAGTGAGGTCTTGCTGCAGTAGGTAACTGTCATGGGGGTATTTATGGCACGGTAGAGTAAGCTGTCATCCGCAAATAAACGAGCATCTGAAGATTTACACATTTCCGGTAAGTCATTGATGAAGGCTAAGAATAGGAGGGGACCTAGTACTGTGCCTTGGGGGACTCCGGAGAGTACATCAGTCTCGGTTGAGTGTATTCCTTCTAATACAATTCCTTCTAATACAACTGTCTGTATACGATTTCCAAAAAACGCCTGGACCCATTTGCTGGTGTTTCCTCTCACTCCGTAGTAGCCTAGTTTGTAGAGCAGTCTGGAGTGGGGAACTTTGTCAAATGCTTTCGCGAAGTCGAGCAGGATCACGTCCACTTGCTGGCCTTTTGCTAACCGAGATGCAATCCCTTGAATCGTTGTTATTAGCTGTGTCTCACAGGAGCGGTGTTTTCTAAAGCCATGCTGGTTGTCCGTAAGTATGCTATGCTTGTCGAAGTGGGTCATTATGCTGCTGTGTATTATGTGCTCTAACAGCTTACATGTGATGGATGACAGGGATACAGGACGGTAGTTGTCTGCTTTGTGTTTCTCCCCTTTCTTAAATACTGGGACGATCCATGCATCTCTCCAGTCCTTTGGCACTTTGCACTTGTCAAGGGAGTACTGGTATATTTCCATCAAAAGGTTTCAGAGAAGATTTCATATTTAACCTTTTCCTATATAACTCTAGGTAAACCTTGGGTCACCATGGCAACCATTTTGATTATTCGATGATAACGAAACACACAAATTTGATAGAGGCCAACCCAAGGAACATGTATATGATATTTCACTGGAATGGATTTAGTGGTTGCGGAGGAGATGTCGTTTGAAATTTCCTTAAATTTGACTTAGTTTTAGCCATGGTGGCATCTTGGACAACTGGTGGCTGCGAAAAACACAAATCTGAGGCGCACTATCCCAAAGATCATTGTGATAAAGTTTCAACAAAATCCTTTAAGAGGTTTCAGAGAAATGTCAATTTTAGCCTTTTCCTATATAACTCTATGTAAACTTTGGGTCGGCGACAATTCGATTATTCGACAATAACTAAAAACATAAATTTGATAGAGGCCAACCCAAGGAACATGTATATGATATGTCACAAGAATGGAATAAGTGGATTCGGAGGAGATGTCGTTTGAAATTTACTTAAATTTGACCTAGTTTTAGCTATGTCGGCCATCTTGGATGACTGGCGGCCGTGTAAACACAAATCTGAGAGGAATTATTCCAAATATTATTATGCTTAAGTTTCATCAAAATCTTTCAGGCGGTTTCAGAGAAGATGTAATTTTTAACCTTTTCCTATATAACTCTTATGAAAACTTTGGGTCGCCGTGGCGGCCATTTTTATTATTTGACGATAACGAAAAACACAAACTTGATAGAAGCCAACCCAAGGAACATGTATATGATATTTCAGTAGAATGGAATAAGTGGTTTCGGAGGAGATGTCGTTTGAAATTTCCTTAAATTTGACCCAGTTTTAGCCATGGCGGCCATCTTGGATGACTGGCGGCCGCAAAAAACACAAATCTGAGAGGGGCCCTCCAAAGTAACATTGTGATGACGTTTCATCAAAATCCTTCAAGCGGTTTCAGAGGAGATGTCGATTTTATAAAATTGCTAACAGACAGACGGACAGACAGACAGACGGACGGACGGACGACGGACGAAAAGTGATCGCATAAGCCCTCCTGGAGCTAAAAATCAGTTGAAAAATAATTGATCACGAACTATTTATTTCTTAAGCGATTTTTTCTCCTGCTCTTCACAGCGTGCACGTCGCGGAGAGGGCACTGGTGACACTTATGTTGTTTGTATGGGGGTACGCATTGCCAGCCCTGTACAACATTGCTGGTGTGGTAAATCACTATATTCGCGTATAGTGACTAACACACTGGTACTTCTGAACTGGTTTGTCTCGGTTCAGGAGCATGAGTGTCACTTGACTGATAGTGAAGAAGCCCCCTGCGCCCCCGTCAAGGCAGACATCATCTACTCGGATAGCAGTGTACGAACTTGGAAGCTGGAAGACAGAAGTCCGCGGGCCGGAGCTGAGATCAACACAGTCCCATAGTTAGCAGCAGAAGTAGCAGTCGATAGTAATAGTTAGGGATCGACGCCGACGCTTACATTCGACATAGTCAACCAGCGGAAGAGGGAGTTTATCCAGCACAGCTATCCAGATGATGTCAGCAGCGCAGGGGGTCACATGTGACGGGTGTGGCCCCAAATACAAGGACCCCCGACCACTAGCGGCTGTAGGGCAATACACCTAGCGGATGTAGCGTAGCGGATGCAGGCCACCTCGACCACCAGACCACCACTTCACCGCCACAGCGACAACCACAAAGCAGCAGCGACATCCACCTACATAACTACAAGAGAACCGACGACACAGCAACACAGCAGCACCAGATCAACCAACACACATCAACGATACAACCGTCCAGACTCTATTGTGCCCATCGCGGCAGGGCTACCTTGTCGTGTTCGTTGGCGGAGGGACGTAAAACCTTAGAAGTACACACACACACACACAGCGATTTTTAAAAGTAAGGTAATTTTATTTACCACTAAAAATGTCAGTTCCAATGATATATAATTTGAATATATTATCAGTAATTGCTGAAAAACCTTTGTCTGGTTAGGGGATGTAGCGGCCCTAAATTGTTTAAATGCGGGAAGATGCGTACAGGGTTGGTTACATCACAGGATAACACATTTATATCTAGATTAAAACATCACACGGTAATCTTTTTTTTTTTTAAAAACTCGCGGCGTCCCGTTTCTTTTTCTACATAACTTGCATTTGTTTAATCATTAATAGTAATTACAAGAATTGTATAAGAATAAAACTTATCAATCGATACTATTGGCAAAGACCAAATATTTCCAAATTTATAGATCTGTTGACATCAGAAAAGCTTAGTAGTGTAAAGAATTTGGCTACTTATGTATTTGATGGCTTTAAAATTCGAAATGACATATATTACAATCAATAAATACTAGTACTCTCCCAAGAGGTACTCTAACAACAATATTACTGTATAAGACACGTGGATTTGAAGAATGTTTCTCTTTTAAACAAGTGTTTATAGTAAAACTTATACAATGTTAGAAATATCGTAATTAAAACTGATTTAAAATGTTATTATATTGTACAATATTTGATATAATGTAATGTTTGTTACTACCATCGACCTCTGTAATATTGACCTCTGTAATTGAAAATTATTTGTGTATTATTTTTGTATACTCATGGACCAAATGGTCTACTGTATTTTTTGAATAAAACTATAAGGCAATTTTATTGGTAATTTTATTTGCATATTGCTATGTCACCTATAATATATTTAAATCTATGGTAGAATAATGAAGACAAGTTGAAAACTCAAAATTAAAGTCAACTGATACTGGATTAATAAATCGAGACGCTAATGTTAATGCTTACAGAAGTATAGTGATAATAGTGTCTGACCTGTAATCGGGAGGTCGTGGGTTCGAGTCCCCTGACCGCGTCATATAGAAGACGTTAACAATGTTAGTAGTTAGACCATAGGAATCGGACATATTGTATTTGCATGTAATAAACCAGATTGACTATCCACTACTAGTATATTAAAATATATTTTTATGTAAAATTATATACATGCGGGGACCTACATACTGAACTATGTTTACAATACGTCCGATTCCTATGGTTAGACCTACTTGTAATTCTTGCTTGACAAGCAAATAATGGGTAGTGCTACGTCTGGTTGACCCGGTGTCAAAATAATGTGACTGGGTGTGAATCATCACGTACTATGGCGTGGTATGCCAGTGTGGCACCACTATATCTGCTTCAAGTAGACTTTAGATGTATACTCTTATCATTAAACTATAGTGTTATTATCCCAGATACGTCGCTTTTGTACCACCTGAAATAACACATAATGTGCAATCCGTTCCCGCACAGGTTATTACCCACGATGGATTCGAAATACCCGTTTGCGGTGGAGTAAAATGCCCACTTTGTAGGGGTATGCGCGCTGTACTAAAACAAAAAGATAAATATAGTTTTTAAGCAGAAACATATCTGAATCGAGGGCTTTTTTAATAATAACATTTCCAAAATCGATAAAGAAACTTTTAAAATAATAAACAACAACAGATTTTGCTATTTTTTCAGTACTAAGTAATACATGATGAATGTATTACAACTCTTCACTTTCCATATTACACCTGATAGATATATCATATTTCAGTTTTTGTTGTGTGTGTAGTTTAATGATAAATAAATTACAACTCTCCTTTTTCCACATCACTCCTGATATCATCTCTCGAACAATATCGGACCTCGGTATTGATATTGAATTGTAAAAGGAGGGTGGTATTATGTACCGGGATTCTCTGGTGATTATCAGGGCGGAGAGACTATTATCTTAAGAATAACACACACACACACATGCACTCACGCACGAGCGGACGCACGCACGCACACACACACACACACACTTCGATGAAAAAAACAAACAATTGATATCCCCCGCCGAATGATGTATTATCCTCGAGGATTTTTTTAAAATTAGTATTAATCATGACCTTGAGCCTTCATAAATTCGAATATCTACTAGATAGTATTTTTGAAATTCATCACCATAGTAGATTTGAAAAAAAAGATGTACCATTTTAAGGCATTCTATAGTGGGACTAAAGGGCTGGGCTGGGTGTAATATTAGCAGGTGTATAATATAGTAATAAATGTAATATACATGTACAAGAAATGTAGAATTGTATATCAATAATTACTTTTTTAATTACCTGACCATGTGATATTTATCAATCGGATTACTTCATCTCATTACTACGGCTACTATCAGATGAACTTATTATTTCAGTTGGAGGGATGTATTTGGCTCAAGTTTTGGCTAGCTTTAAAATAAATCAAACATCTGGGGTGGGGACAAATTTGACCCCAGGGTCACCATTCAAACAAATTTGGTAGAGGACCATAAGCGGAGTGTAAATACAATATATTAAACCTTTGAATCTTGTAGTTTCAGAGAAGAAGATTTTTAAAGTTTTTCCCTATAAAAACTGCGACCCCTGGGGCGGGGCTAAATTTGACTCCAGGGTCACCAGTTGAACAAAACTGGTAGAGGATCAGTAAGCTGATAATAAATAGAAAAGATTAAACCTTTATCTCTTGTAGTTTCAGAGAAGATCTTCCCTATAACTCTATGTAAAACTGATCCAACAAGGGCCCTAAGCTCCCCATTAAAGAAAAAATGAACCAAGGTTTCTCAGGGAAAAAAGGAAATAATTAAAATAATTCAAAGGGACATTTATCAATTTAAGGGCAATAACTCCGGCGGTACTAGGATGATTTCGAAATAATTTTCCATGTCACATCCCACTATTGGGATAATCAAGTTTAATGAAAATCAAACAAGCGGTTATCAAAATTTGGCTGTGGACGGACAGGATTAAGCATTTTTTATTAATTTAAGGCCAATAACTCCGACATTACTATGACGATTCCGAAATAAATTTGCTGCGTCACATCCCACTATTGGGATACACATTATAATGAAGTTTAATGAAAATCAAACAAGAGGTTATCAAGATATGACTGTGGAAGGACAGAATTAGGCAATTTTAGCAATTAAAGGGACACATGGCAATCTTTATTTTTTAAAAACTCACGGCGTCCTGCTAGTTTTTCTGCATAACTTGCATTTGTTCAAACATTAATATTTATTATAAAAATTGTATTAAGCAACTTGGTTTTGCATAGTATTAATTTTTGATATTATTGCACCAATAATATATTAAAACTTACAGTATAATAAGACGAAATAGTGAATACTTAAAATTTGATTTATTTTAAAATTTGATTTATTTAAATGTGACCAGGGTAAAACTTAAAATGATACTGGATATATAAATCGAGCAACCATTTCAAACACTTCAAGATTGCCGTGAGGGCTGGCGTGGCGCAATCGGTAGCGCGGCGGATTTGTAACCGGAGGCCCCGGGTTCAATCCTCCGTGGTGCCACTGTGTTCCGTCAGCGTGTTCTTGGGCAAGACACTTTTCCTTAGCCTCGTCCGTCGGATGGGGACGTAAACCGGGCGGTCCCGTGTATCGGTATATCGTCTGAGCACGTTAAAGCTACAGAGTCTATCAATCGATTTCTTCTTTGTAGGCGTGTCTTTATTTGTAACTTCATGTTCACCAGCTCATGTCGAAATCGGGTATTTAAGCGAGCAAATATAGCGAAGGAAATCATTTACTGTATATACATCGACCAGTGCACATCGTACCTATACACAGGTAACAGTAATTTTTTTACAAAAACAAAAGTTAGCTTCTTTCGGGGCTCGAACACACGACCTTCTGATTTCAAGTCCTCTGCTCTATCCACTGAACTACGACGCTACTTGAGAAAATAGTATACTAACTATCATATATTATGAGGCAAAATAACTTAACATATTTGAACGCAACTAATGATGGATCAATAAATATGCAGTCTATATTGTCGCACGTGTACATTAACATTGCCTGGTGTAATACTGTATCTTATCAATATGAAACTAATACTTCGCCTCAAATCAACCATATCTCGACTTGTTATTTAGCGCTTTATGAGTTTGTGTGCGCGCTCTTGTTATTACGTAATGCCTATTTAGTGTTAAAAATGCTACAAAATACCAATAAATAGCAGTGGTCTAGAGGTTCAGCGTATATCTTTCAAATCTTACAAGTGCAAGGCTGTGGTTCAAATCCCGTTCCGGGCAACTATTTTTTTATCACATATAGTCTGGAGCCGTATATTTATCGATGTTACCTGTACGGAGGCTAAATAAAAATGTGAAATATTACGTATCGATTTCACCTTATATACCGACTTTTGGGGTGTTCGTCAATTTGAAACTACTTCACACGTGACTCATTCATATTCATGAGTTATTACCAGTTAAAATAGGGACTGTACAGCTTTAATTAAAGAACCATAGGAATATATTCGATAATAAGAGTAGGGCAGGTTCCCGGATTCCTGTGTATCCTTTCCCTCTCTCTGGGGCGGCTCTAAATAACCTGTACTGTGTAGATGAGCCGTTAAACAACATTCAATCAAGATTGCCGTGTGTCCCTTTAAAGGGCAATAACACCGGCGTTACTGGGGCGATTCCGGAAAAAAATAGCCGCGTGTCATCCCACTATCAGGATAGACATTATTACCAAGTGTAATGAAAATCCAACCTGCACTTATGAAGATATGGCTCCGGACGGACGGGCGGAAGGACGGAAGGAAGGACGGACGAAAGGACGGACGGACGACGCCAAATTAATATTCCTTCGGCGGGGGATAATATTGAAAACATCTTTAGAATGCGCACTTTTTATTTGTTAACCGATTTTGAAAAGATTTACCACTAAAATGTCCTCTTCAGTGATGGGAAGTCTGAAAAGTCGAACAAAAACAACCTTTGTCGGAAACAAGTGCTATTGTTAGGGGCGCTTGTTTCAGCCAAAGGGTTTTTGGTCTTTTAAGATAAAATTAATCTACTACCTAAATAAATTGTATGTCAGTAAAACAGACATTTTTAGTGGTAAATAAAAATACCTTACTTTTCAAAATTGGTTGAGAAATAAAAATTTCATGCGCGATTGTTGTTTTTGATGGATGCAAAATTTTGGTGCATGAACAATTTGAAAAATATTTTTTTTAGAAATGTTATCCAGAAATGGTTTTGAATTGTTGGATATTAGTAAATTAAGACACCCTGAACGTTTTATAGCGAAATATGAAGGCTAATTGAAGTTATTTGAAATTTCTCAATTTTCTGCTGTTCCACCAACAAGGAATTTACATAGGAAAAGTCCCATCAAAAAATCATTTTGGTTGTAAAATATTCATTCCTCAACCGATTTTCAAAATTAAAGTAGTTTTATTTACCACTAAAAATGCCAGTTCTAATGATATATAACTGATGTGCGTATTATTTAAATAACTCAAGTTACCTCAGAAAAACCTTTGGCTGAAACAAGCGCCCCAAACAATAATTACTTAAGGACTGAATCCGATATTTCAACGGAGCATGATAAAACATTAGGTGAAATTAAAGTACGCGAAAGGGCTTTTCGTTCACTTTCAACTCACCGAATGTTTTTCATACCTCCTTGAACGATCGAAATCTAGCCTTATGTTGTCAGTATGTATTTTCTTTCAGTTTTTTAAACTTTTAATAATGTAAATACGTTGTAAGTTGTGTTAAAAATAGTTGTTATGTTAGCTGCAGTGCGTAATGTTGGAACACCGACATTGCACGCCATTTTTTTTATAGCAACGTAAAACAAATATATTCGTAAAAAATGGCAATTTAATAAACGATTTGCAATATTGTTTAAAAAAACACTGCAAAGCCATTAATTAACACATGTGTCAATGAGAGTGTGTGTTTTAATCTAACATCATCCTACGTATGAAGTATTTAAGTTATTTAATTTTGATTTTGCTTCAATTAATCACATTTGCAACCATTAAAAAGTCGAAAAATGTCCTTGAAAATCACGAAAATAATTACTTTGCAATGTACAACAAGAAATGTCACTGTAAATGGCAAATGCCCCCTAAGTGGTTTTGACATTTGACCTCTAAGTGTGACCTTGACCTTGGAGCCACGGACCTGGATTTTGCGCGCGACATGTCGTCTTGTTGTGGTGATCAGTTGTGCCAAGTTATTTGAAAATCCGTCCATGAATGTCGGAGTTATTAACTGGACACGAAGGCACTTCTTTTTGACCTTTGAACTCTAAGTGTGACCGTGACCTTGGAGCCACGGACCTGGATTTTCGCGCCACACGTCGTCTTGTTGTGGTGAGCACTAGTCTTGTGCCAAGTTATTTGAAAATCCGTCCAGGAATGTCAGAGTTATTGAACGGACACGATTGTACGGACTGACCGACGGACGGACGGATGGTGCGGCTACTATATGCCGCCCTTCGGGGGCATAACAAATTTGTTTATGACTTGTTGCCAAGTTTGAATGCCTCCGTTGTCCGAAACTTCCAACAAGTCCCTGTAGTCGTTATTGCACCATTGGACATTGGATTTGTGCCTCCATAGTGGAGTGCCTAGACAAAAAAAGCTTCCTTACCTTATTTATGATACAAAATGCACACTTCCGATTGCATGTTGCCATTTTAATTTTATTTCATCCGAATGATGATTTGGGTACATGTCTTAGTTTTAATTTGAGTTTTTTAAACTATAATTGGCATAGATAATATTTAAAGCGAAAGTAGAAATGGGGTAAATCGGTCCGCGACATGTCAAAATTGAAAGCGACATCTTTCAACAGAGTGGCTTTTTCTTACATGATACACATTCCCCTACTTTTACTGCCCATTTCTATTGGAGAACCCTAGATCTTTTGATTGAGATACGTGTGTACACATGTATGCATAAAAATGAGCATTTTTTTTGTCTCTTGCATCCTATACACAACGAAGAAGGAAAAGTAATGACACAATGACACCTGTAACTTAAAACTGAGATCAGAATGGTAATGCGTATATTTTCTTAAAATCGTGTCAAATAAAGAGGCTTGCCTCCGGATTTTATTTGGTAGAATTAATATTTCCCAGACTTTGACTGTGTTCGGAAGAAAATATATTCTGACAAATAACAGCACGTATGACGTTTAGTTCAATTAATACGTACACTCAGGGCTCTCAGTTTTCGTCGCAGTTAAAATCAAATAAAAAAAAGAGTTTGTTTACTGAGACCAACAAAGCATGAAATTCAATGCAACTATTCGTTAATATGGGTCATAAAAATAAATTTAAATAGACAACCTGGGTAATTAATACATGGGAATTGTACAGTTTCGGGAATTTTGAGGGTAGATACCTCTGTTTACACTTGTTTTAATTTAAATATTACTTTACGAAATGGTATGGTATTACATGCTAACTAATCTTGTATAAGTTATATTTTCATTTTAACACAACATTCGGAATAATTAAATTCAGTTCTTAGATAAATCTTAGATAAAACTTCTATTTTTTCAGACCAATTCTTTAAAAGTTGCGATAAAAAGTAACATTGGGACTGTTTACAGATTTAATATCAAAAACGCAATTACATGGTTAACGACGTTGCGTTGTAAACCTTCACCTCTCACCGCTGCGGGTTCGAATCCCACTGGGATCTCGACTTGTGAGGAAGTGTCGAATCTTACGGATGGCGGGAGGTGTACAGTACTGGTTATACCCAGGAAAAGTGGGTGGTCTGCCTGCACCACAAAAAAATTGACCGTCAAATATAACCTTACATGTGTTGAAAATGACGTAAAACACCATACAAACAAACAAGCAAACAATATTTTATTAACAATAATGGTAATTTAATGTGTCAGACAACACGTGCACATTATACAGTAAGCAGATGTAATACAAGTCAACAACATTTACTTGAAAAGGACACACGGCAGTCTTGAATATTTCGAAAAAAATCGTGGTGTCTCGTTAGTTTTTTCCAAATAACTTGCACATTCTTTGTTCTATTTGCAAATAATTGTTAGTAACTATATGAAAACAAAGCAAATTGGTTATGCATATTACTATAGATTGATATGTTGCACCAAGTTGATATTAAATAAATGATAGATAAAGAATAAAACTTGAAAATTCCCAAATTGTATTTACCTTTTATTTTATGATAAGCGATGGAATACTGTATTTTACCAGTGAAATAAAAGTGTTATTTCACATTGTGAAATATAGTTTTATTTTCACAGTAGCTGACGGGACTACTTTTGTTGTTCTACCATAGTTTCCCTAAAAAAATGTTTGTAAACTCATAAAATAAAAAGAAAATTTGTTGTTTTGTCGTGAATAACTTATTTATTTCATCTCTCACTTCTCGATGAAATAAAACATGTTATTCACTCCAAAACAACAAATATCCTGTATTTATTTAAGGACTGAATTCGATACATCAATCTTTCAAGTTCCCGGGTATAAAACATTTGGTGAGACTCTCCTGAACTTTATACTAACCTAATGTGTTATACTCAAGTGAAAGATCGACATATCGAATTCAACATCCTTATATTTAATTGTATTTGTTCTATCTGTTTTCAAACTGTATCCCTTAACCCGATAAGCACGACTATTATAGCCTGTGCGTCCATTGTAAACCCAGATCTGCCAGAGAGTAAAGTAACTCACAGGTTGATCAGGGCTTACAATGTCCGTCTGCTGATCAGTCATTTTCATCAAATCACTCCTTTGTCACATGGAAATTGTCAAATGGAATGGTCTTAATTCAAAGAAAGAACAGTCCATTATATATATGTAGCGGGAAACACTATACACTGCATTTGCATACTGTCGGAACAGCGACGTGGCCAACATTACATGCTCTTTTATATAACCTGGCATAAGCCCCTGAATTAAACACATTTATGTTTTATGTTTTTGCAAATTTAACCTTCATTGAAAATGCATGTCAAAATTCTGTGAGGATTCCATACTGTTTGTAAACAAAGACACGTATACATAGTTTGAGCTGAGAAAAGTGATTTTCTTGCTTTCAAAAACTTTGCGATGGACCAGGGTCCTATAATCCCATGATGGACAAATCTATATGGACCAGGGTCCTATAATCCCACGATGGACATATCTGTATGGATCAGGGCCCTATAATCCCAGGATGGACATATCTGTATGGACCAGGGCCCTATAATCCCAGGATGGACATATCTATATGGACCAGGACCCTATAATCACATGATGGACATATCTATATGGACCAGGGCTCTATAATCCCATGATGGACATATATATATATATGGACCAGGACCCTATAATCCCAGGATGGACATATATATATGGAACAGGACCCTATAATCCCATGATGGACATATCTTTATGGACCAGGATCCTATAATCCCAGGATGGACATATCTGTATGGACCAGGGCCCTATAATCCCAGGATGGACATATTTATTTGGACCAAGGCCCTATACTCCCAGGATGGACATATCTATATGGACAAGGGCCCTATAATCCCAGGATGGACATATCTATGTGGACCAGGACCATATAATCCCATGATGGACATATCTGTATGGACCAGGGCCCTATAATCCCAGGATGGACATATTTATGTGGACAAAGGCCCTATACTCCCAGGATGGACATATCTTTATGGACCAGGGCCATATAATCCCAGGATGGACATATCTATGTGGACCAGGACCATATAATCCCATGATGGACATATCTATATGGACCAGGGCCCTATAATCCCAGGATGGACATATCAAGGCCCCTATAATCCCAGGATGGACATATCTATGAAATAAGGCAAGTTAATGAAAATCTTGAGCCCAGGTCCTTGAATATTAGCTGATATGTCACATAGATGGCACATCGCACATGATTTAATGTTAACCTTAAGCAACCTTTAGCATGAGAACGTTAAGACCACGTTACGTCATACAAACGAAACATGTTCACAAGAGCAATTAAGTGCACCTTGTTTTTTGTTAACTCTTCACAAAAAGCAACTATTTAAATGTAGTACCAATGACCAATCTGAGTCCTTTTCACTCGATTGATACGCTGTAGGTTATATTCTTTATTTCTTTATTTCATCAAGGTTTACATATTAAGCAAAAGCAATGGAATCAACATAGTCAATGCAAGATAATAATGTCATTATGGCGGAATGGCAATTTAAACACAATTCAATGTAAATAGTAACAAATAGTATCCAATGTAAATAGCAGCAAGGTAAGGAAACAAAAGTCTAAGTAGACTCTGGACAAACTCTAGACAGTCAACATGATACATTGTCTATATCTAATACGTACTTTGGTGGGAGGGAGATATTGTATTTATTTATACATGTATATCGATGTATTCTATAATAAACCATACGTTTTGATGTTCTTTTCTCCGTCATTTAAATACCATACAGATTTACAAATGCAGATATAATTATGTAGACTATTGGTGGATACTATATTAAGTTTTGTGTTTTGTATTTTTTCTTAAACTAAAAACAACTGTTTTATATGTTCATCAAGATTCAAGATTCATGTATACACCTTCGAATGACACAATTATATACTTAACCGTTTGATAACTACGTCAAGGATGCCACGTGTCCCTTTAATGTGGTCACGTGTCCCTTTAATGTTGCCACGTGTCCCTTTAATGTTGCCACGTGTCCCTTTATTGTTTGCAAGTTAAGTGATCAATGATCAAACACATTAACACCGACCCTGGATTGTTTCAGGTGAGTCTTCACAAGCTTGAGACTACCGCAAATGTGTTTTCATACCCCAATCAATGAAGGATAAAAAACACATCGAACTTAATCTTTAAATTAATACTATTCTTAAATTAAATGCTATATACAATGCAATACCAACATATCAAAAAATAATAATAGCAATGTCATTTTTATTGGAGATATATACTCACGATTCTAACAAGCTTTCTAAAATTCTGCAATTCGTTGAATGACGTAAAATAATTTGCGGCTGCGACTTTTATATGTCAGTATAGAACTATCGGATTGCCATTAAACAACAAGTATGACCATTAAACGGTCGTCTCAAAATTAAAAGTGCCGACTATTTAAACTATACTGACATACCTTTTCAAAAATTCAAAATTGTAATAGGTTAAACCCATTAAAATATAATTATTATGATAAGCAGAATCTTTTTCTTGAAAGTAAGATCGGTATATATAATTATCTATATGATCAGTTCGGAGTTCAAGGTGCTCCATGGTTTTGCGCACAGGCTAGGGTTTAACTGTTCCATTATTTAGTTTAAACATATTGATTGCGAAACAAGTTCTTTCAACTTCTATTAATCACTCTCGATGGCTTCCCGTGTTGAACCAATATGGATTAATTATCTTGCTCAGGATAAATAACATGTCCATGGCGAGGATGGAACCCACTACCTCTTGATTTGGAGTCTGACGCTTAAACCACCGGACCACGCACTCCACTAATAATGTTCCATTATTTATTTATCAGACACATTGTCTTGACTCTGACAAACTGCCATGTCATTTACCTATCTATCTCACAATAACGATAGTGGGTACTTCCTTTTACTCGACATTAAGAGATATTTCAGAAACCTCGTCAAGGTTTGCAACAGAAGGCGACCTCCCGTTAACCATACTTGCTTTACTCTCTGGACGTGATGGTTTTGACGTCGACGGCTTTCTTTGTATGTTGGGTTTCCGACGTGGTTTTGGTGTGGTATCATCTGGTACTTCCGTCAAAAAAAACGAGCTTCCTATAACATGATTGGCTACATCGTCATCGTCGTCAGAATCCTGGATCCATACGCGTTTGGCCTTTCGTGGTGGGTTTTTTGTCGGTTTTACTTTGTTGATGAAAGGCGGAGGTGCCATGAATTTCATTGTATGATCCGGAGGCGGCGCTTGGTTAAAAACAAGATTAGGGGGTGGTTTGAAAAAGGTGAAGTCGGATGTTCTTTGAACTTTAACCCCGCCATGCATCATCGGTTTAGGATGTTCCATTGGACTGGAGAAAGCGGTTCCGAACGACTGTGGCCAATCCCCGTCGGTAAGATCATCCTCCACGTCTTGCATAATCGTTGATGTGTGACGAGCGGCGTTTGGAGCTACGATGGTTTCTCTCGCAGATTTCGCGTCACTGATTGGCTTATCATGCGTAGGAGTGGCCAGTAACGGTCGTCTCGCGGCGGTTGCTACCGTCGATGGACGAGTTGTCTTGTCTTCCCATCCGACAGATTTTCGACCAGCTGCAATACTTGTTGCAGGACGTAACTCTGTTGACTGCTCCTTCAGCGATGATTTTGTCGGAGGCATAGAAGGTGGCCGTTTCGGTGGACTATTGACATGATGTCGCGGTACTACATATCTAGAAGGTTTCGGATGTGGCGAGTCGTCATCATAGGTGACTCTTGGCGACCGCATTTCACTACTTAACGCTGATCTCGGTGATGGACCAGCGGATTTTACCGATCTCGGAGATACTGTATACCTCGGAGATGTTCGTTCACTTATTGCTGATTGAAGAGATTCCCTTGCATTCATAATAGTCGTTGAAAGAGGTCGTTTTTTACTTTTTGCCGATCGTTGGGGAATACCTGCACTCTTTGACCTAGGAGACGGCTTTGCTGATTTTGGATTGCGAGTCGTCACTGCCGCAGATTTGGTTCTTTTGCCTCTGATTGGTAATGGTGTGCCTCTGATTGGTAATGGTGGAACCATGCCAGTTTCCATGTTATCTCCCAAGGCCTGCGCCTTCAGAAGAGCAGTTTTTGGATTAACGCCGATACCTACATCATCTGTGTAATAGTCCTCGTCTTTGATTCCATACTCTTGTCGCAGTCTCTCGGATAACGTCATAGTTGTCGGCGGCCTGTACAGCAACTGTGGTAATTTCTTTGGTATAGGGATCGTCATGGGAAGCGGCAATAATCTACGGCTACGGCCTCTAGCCTTTTCAGTGTAACCAAATTGGGTTAGCGGGTATGCATTCTGTAAATGCATACGCCCTGGAACCCTGTAGCGAATAGCGCTTTTAATTTCAGGGAAATCGAAAATAGTCGCCTCAGGTGGATATGGTGTTAGAAACTCGTCATTCCAAATATCATAGGGATCGTTATCAAACGGAGGATTTTGGTAATCTGTGTCGGGATATGCAAACGGTTCTTTTGTTGGTGTAGGTAATGGTGTTTTTTCATCTTCCCCAGATTCATTGTCCGACCCACGACCTCGTGGAATTCTGCCGTTTTTGACTGGCTCCCGGCTAATGACTGGAAATCCATTCTCATCAAAGCCGAGAACTTGTCGTCGTTTGAAGAAGACGTTGTAGGCAATGTCAGGGAAGTCAGTGTACAGAGATATGGAGTCTGCCTCCATGTCATACTTTTCTCTGTCCTTGGCACTGCAAATACAAACATTTTATACTACAATTAGCTAACGGAAGTCGAGCGCTTTGACAACGGACAACGCGAAGATCTATAATTGACGGCGGACACGCGCAGCTCCATCATCTCGCCTGGACTGAGGCAAGTAGAACTAATAATGTGACATTTGGATTACAGCAAAGAAAAATATATTTATCAGAACATTATGTCACATACAACTTTACACTTTACACAAGTTTTGCAACTCCATAATGAAAATAGTGCCATTACTACTATAAATCACTTTACATATAGCCATCTAGTTGCCAGTTAGTCATTCCCATATCCCACATGTAATGTACATATCGTATATATGTATATACATGTATTTTAAGGGTCTCATGAAAAATTGAATTATTTCGTTAAATATCATGAAAAAATAAATTCTTTCGTTAAATATCAATAATTATTTTTATTCCAATACAGCAGGATAATCAAAATAAGTAGTATCAAGCGAAGTGATATACATGACGTATTTACCTCTTATAGAACCTAGGTACAAGCAGGAGAATCACAATAACGAGTATCACCCCGAGTTGATATACATGACGTATTTACCTCTTATAGAACCTACGTACAAGCAGGAGAATCACAATAACGAGTATCACCTAGAGTTGATATACATGACGTATTTATCTCTTATAGAACCTATGTACAAGCAGGATAATCACAATAACGAGTATCATCCCGAGTTGATATACATGACGTATTTACCTCTTATAGAACCTAGGTACAAGCAGGATAATCACAATAACGAGTATCATCCCGAGTTGATATACATGACGTATTTACCTCTTATAGAACCTACGTACAAGCAGGAGAATCACAATAACGAGTATCACCTAGAGTTGATATACATGACGTATTTATCTCTTATAGAACATATGTACAAGCAGGAGAATCACAATAACTATTATCACCTAGAGTTGATATACATGACGTATTTACCTCTTATAGAACCTACGTACAAGCAGGAGAATCACAATAACGAGTATCACCTAGAGTTGATATACATGACGTATTTACCTCTTATAGAACCTACGTACAAGCAGGAGAATCACAATAACTAGTATCACCTAGAGTTGATATACATGACGTATTTACCTCTTATAGAACCTACATACAAGCAGGATAATCACAATAACGAGTATCACCCCGAGTTGATATACATGACGTATTTACCTCTTATAGAACCTACGTACAAGCAGGAGAATCACAATAACTAGTATCACCTAGAGTTGATATACATGACGTATTTACCTCTTATAGAACCTACATCCGAGCAGGATAATCGCAATAACGAGTATCACCCCGAGTAAACACGTCACAATGGTGATGATCAGAACTGCAAATAGAACAAGTTAGAGTCACGTGGGGCCAACTCTTTAGACTTGAAGTATCAATATAGATATCAGCTGAGTATGTAATTCGTTAACAGATATAAAACAGAAATTTCTTTTACTAATCAGATCTAACGAGAAAGGAACAACGCACGTTTATTAATTTTGAGCAGAGGAAGCGCATCATGCCAACGGAGATCACAGATCGTTGACGAAAGGTGTATGTATATATGTAGTATAGAGGCTATGGTGAGAAATTTTCTTTATTTAGAAACTGAAAGGGAGGGAGCATAGCGCCCGACAACGGTTTCTTAATGGTGAGGATTTTCTCAATATACTCTATCCGACTTAGTGTTTACCATAGATTTATCGATAGTCTCTATGAAGGTCACGCTCTAACATGTGAAGAGCGTGGGTCGTGGGTAGTTATTATTCATGAATAAATGTATATATATAAATAAATAATAGCCAGTATGTGAAATTCACTGCCGGAACTACTTTTAAATGTACAAGAAGTAGATAATATTATGTCAGTGCCTTTGACTATCAAGTTTATTAGACGAGGCTTAGAAAACGAAGAATGGCGAGGCTTTGCCGAGCCATTCTTCGTTTTCGTGCCGAGTCTAATAAACTTGATAGTCAAAGGCACTGACATAATATTCTATTTATCATGTAGCTTATCCACATTTTCTGTATGAATTACTGTTATTTCCTATTTCTTAGAATGGTAGGCTTATCGAGGACGTCGCCATGTTGTTGTTTTTTTGTTTGTTTTAAGAAGTCAGGCAACATTACATGCATGACGTCAAATAACGTCACGTACAATAAACGCCGAGGGATTCCGCATTGATTTGCTTTATTGGTCAGTGCCTAATTAAAGCAAAATTTAATAGGTCTCCCCATTTTTAGGAGAAAAGTGCATATCTGCACGATAAATACAAATACACAGTAAAACAGGTTCACAAGATATTCCTACGCAATTGTAAACATGTCAAGAGAAAATCATTGCGAATTGTACATTCTATTCAAACAATGATTTGAAATGGATTTTAAAAGAAAATGACTGCCAAAATAATAAAGCGGATTAGTTATTGAAATTGCCTCCCTTGTTGTTCTAAGGTAGTTTCCCCCACAAAAAAGTAAAATCATAAAATAAAAAGAAAATTTGTTGTTTTGTCGTGAATAACAGATTTGATTTCATGTCAAAGTGAGACATTTTTTATATTTTCATTCATGCTTCACATTCGTGAAAATATGAAGTTTTCTCACTTCTCGATGAAATAAAATCTGTTATTCACTCCAAAACAACAAATATCCTCTATATATTGTGTATGGTTATCAAATGATACACTAGTTCCAGTATCATAAATACCGTACATATATGCCTTTTTTTCCAAACGTGTCTGCTCGGCCGATGTTACGTCGGAACCATGAATTCGAGACACTAAAACTGCACCCATATCCAAACACCTAATATCTCCAATCAAGAACAGTCTGGAAGGAACTTATATCAGCAGCTGTACTATGTTGATCAGTTCCACCATCATGTAAATCGGGTAATAAACTAGAAGTTACAGGGCAGGAAAATGTATTTCTAAGTTACTCGTCCTACGTAATATTTGGATGATCAAATTGATAAACTGTTAAAGATCTGTTGTATCTGAAGATGATGAATACCCCGGCTTTGAAATATTTTGAAGTGAAAGCCACATGCAATTCATTATGCAGTTAAATATTAGAGTGGAAATATAAAGTCAAACAAAGGGCCATAATTACGTAATAAATAAGGCAATCAACAATGGGTGATGTAAATGGTCATCAGTTGTTGCATATGAAGTTTTGGAACAATACATTTGAAACTGTTTGAGAAATACTAGTAATAAAAATGGGTTACGCAACGGGATGGGACGCGACGGGTTTACTATATAGCCCCATCCCCACACCTCATTGTGTGAAGCATGGGTTTAATTACTGGTATTCTGACCATAATGTTAATTAATAACTTACTGGTTATGTCTGCTGGTGATGCTACTCTCATATCTGAAAATGTAATTAACATTATTACATCCCTAGTGTAATTCAAATCTTAACCTATCGTTTATGAGTAAATAGATACCGGACTTCTTTCTCAAGTTCATTTCACTACACACACTGACACTTCTTACGTATCTTATCTTACACACCACACGCTGATATTAAACCTACTTAGTGATAGTTTTAACTGTTATATCGGGACCCGTCAGGGGGACTGTTTATCACCGTTTATATTTTCAATGTACGTAAATGATTTAGAAGAAAACTTTGCTCTTAAAGGCTACAAAGCGTAGATATTGATACATTAAAATTATATTACTCCAATATGCAGATGATATTGTACTCTTCTCGGAAACTGAGGCCGGTTTACAAGAAGGGTTGAATATTTTAAAGGAATAGTGTAACAGATGAAAACTTGTAGTTAATGTTAATAAAACAAAAGTAATGAGTTTTAGGAAGGGGGAAGGCTAAGAAGAAATATGGTATTTATTTATGATGGTAAAGAACTGGAAATTACAAATCAATTTATGTATCTGGGTATTACAGTTACACCCGGTGGATCATTCTATAAAACATTTGAAATATTAGGCGGTCAAGCTTCAAAGGCAATTTTCAAACTGAAGTCATACTTAATTAACTTTGGAGACCTTAAAATAAGCCATACGTTAAATTTATTCGACAAACTTATCCTTCCTATTTTAAACTACGGACAGAAATATGGGGTGTCGCAGGTGCCGAATCTCTAGAAAGGATACACTTGCAATTTTGTAAACAACTACTAGGTGTAAAGCGTTCTACACAAAATAACTTTATATATGGAGAACTCGGTAGAACCCCGTTTAAAAGTCAACGACTTTCCCATATTATCCGTTTCTGGTTAAAAATAACGCGCACCGACAATAGAAAATATATTAAACAAACATATAATATGATGATCGACGATATCACTAAATATCCAAAACAAACAAAATTTGGTATTACAAATTAAAGACTTATTAGAAAAAATTGGTTTTAACGATATGTGGATTTCTGAAGGAGTCGAAAATATTGACCTGTTTTCAAGTTACATATTTTTAAACAAAGAGCTAGAGACCCTTTTATTCAAAATTGGAACGAACAGTTAACCAATTCAAGTAGAGCAAACACTTACATTCTTTTCTCAAACTTCAGTTTTAAAACATATTTAGACATAGGACCGATAAGGAAATTTAGAATAGCCTTAACTAAACTAAGATTATCTTCCCATCGACTAGAAATAGAAACAGGACGATTGCATAAACCACATAAAATACCTAGAGAAGAAAGAAAATGCTAACTCTGTAATTCCTTAGAAGATGAATTCCATTTTGTATTGGAATGTCCTTTATATCATGAATTTAGATGTGATCGTATACATAATTTTTATTGGAAACGACCAAATGTTCCAACATTTATTGAGCTTTTCTCTTCAGAAAAGATTAAAACAATACAAAATCTATCCACATACATTTTTAAGAAACGTGATGATACATATTACAATGAATAACCCACTTTTCTCCACTCTGAATACTATTAATATATTTTTTCAATATAATTGGAATATTTCTGTTTTTGCCATAATTATTTATCTCAATGTGCGTTTTCTTTTGTTTTGTTTTGTTGTTTCTTTTTCTTTTTTCTTTTGTTCTTTTAAATTGTTTAAAACAACAACACCTCTTTTATATATGAATCCATAACATAAATGATACGTATTTCCGGTCATGGTGGGCAGGTCAGGGTTTTTGCGCGCACAGAGAAAATCTTAGTTTATTTAAAAAACACACATCATTATCAGCAAGTATCTTATAAAATGAGTCAAATAAGTATCGACGCAGGTTCTGTATTTAGCCAGGACATGACACAGTGCCCAGAAGATATGGAATCGGCTCATTATTCAGTGACTACGAGAAACAGTTATGGATAAACATACAAGGACTAATTACTAAAAGGGTTAATAAATTAAACTTAAATATGTATTTGAAAATAATGATATTGTTTGTATAACTGAAACGTGGGGTAATGTGTCTCACAATTTTGAATACGAAGGTTTTGTTTACTATGAACTTAATAGAACTGACAGAAAGAAAACTTGTACACGAGACTCAGGTGGTGTTATAGTGTATATACGAAATGAATTTGCACGCAATGATAAATTGGTAATGAAATGCGATGACACACACATATGGATTAAACTAAATCAAGAACTATTTAATTTTGAAAACGATCTCTATATTTGTTTATGCTATTTACCGCCTATTAATTCTAGTAGACAAGGGCTTGTAGACTCAAATGTGTACGATGGCATTTTACAAAATATTGTTCATATTCAACATATCACCAATGACCAATGCAATATAATGATAGTCGGGGATTTGAACAGTAGAATTGGACAGCAGTATGACTTTGTTCCTGATGACGTTCCTACCCACATACATACATTGCCTGATGACTATATAAGTGACCAAGAGCTACCCAGAAAATCAAATGATAATGTCACAAATGCAAATGGTTATTTACTACTAGATATTTTAGAACAGTCTGGTTTTAGGGTAGCTAATGGTAGAGTCTGTGAAGACAAAGATATTGGAGCTTTTACTTTTGTTGGTAGCAACGGCAGCAGTCTTGTTGACTATTGTATTGTAAACCCTCATTTATTTTCACATTTTTCATCTTTTTATGATTCCAATATTGTATCTGATCATTGTTTGATTGAATTTTCATTAAGTCAAGCTATAATTTTACTGACAATGTCGATTTTCAAACAAAACAATGTATTAACCACACCTATAAGTGGAACAATACGTTGAAGGACGAATACAAAAATGGAATATCTTCAGACATTTTCAAAGAAGCAATGTTAAATTTATCAAATAATATCGAATCGGTTACCTCAGCTAACGATATAGATACATTCCTTGACTCCTTTATAACTACACTTGACTCTGTCTGTAACCCGTTATTCAAGAAAAATTGTAATTTCAATACATCCAACCAAAAGACAAAAATAGATAATTCGTATTTCAATGAAACTTGTCAAGATAAAAGAAAATAGTTTTATAAACACCTGCACTTGTTCAGACGAAATAAATCCAATGAAAATAAACAGAAAATAAACAGAATATGATTCGATCGCGCTCTGAATACAAGAAGGTGTTAAGAAATTATCATTACAAACAGGACACAATTAAAAGTGCTCGATTAGTCAATGCTAAATTAACAAATGCAAAAGAATACTGGAAACTACTTAAAAAATCAGTAAGTCAAAAGAAACCCCAAAAACTATCTTCAGAAAATTTTGCAAGCTATTTTAAAGCAGTTAATAATCCTACAGATAAGTTTTTCCAAGCAGATGAAGATATTATTTACTTTAACGAGCGCTTTCTAAATTCTGAAACACAAATAATGTTTGACGAGTTGAACATTGAAATACGAAAAGCAGTATCACAGCTAAAACAGGGGAAACGTGGGGGCCCAGATATGCTACTTAACGAATTCTTCATACATGGCATTGATGAACTTGTATCATATCTGCATGGATTGTTTAACAAAATATTAAATATTGGTTATTTTCCTGAAGCATGGAGTGAAGGTTATATTATACCACTGCATAAGAAGGGAACATTAGATGAAATTAATACTTTTAGAGGTAATACACTTCTTAGTACAATGGGGAAACTATTTACTAGAATTTTAAATAGTAGGTTAACAGACTGGTCAGAAAAATATTTTGTTTATATTGAAGCCCAAGCCGGTTTCAGGGCAAATATGAGTACAGCTGATAATATTTTTGTCCTGCATGGAATTATTAATCATATGTTAAACAAGGGTGCTAAGTTATATTGCGCTTTTGTTGACTTTACAAAGGCATTCGATTATGTGGTACGGGACATAGTATGGTACAAATTAATTAAGATCGGGGTAAGGGGTAAAATACTAAATATAATTAAATCTATGTATGAGCATGTAAAGTCAAAGGTTAAAATAAATAATACACTTAGTGATACTTTTGATTGCATGTTAGGTGTACGCCAAGGTGAATGTTTATCTCCGTTCTTGTTTGCTATGTATTTAAACGATTTGGAAGATGAATATTATTTAAAAGGTGAAGAAAGTATTGATACTGGAATGCTTAAAATATTCATACTTTTATACGAGGATGACATTATCTTATTTGCAAATTCACCAGATGACTTAAAAAATAAATTATTTATATTGTACGACTACTGCGAAAGGTGGAAACTTCGAGTTAACACGGATAAAACAAAAGTAATGATATTCAGAAAAGGTGGGATTTTACCAAGAAATTTAAACTTTCATTACGATGGTAAATCCATAGAGATAGTAAATAAATTTTCATATCTAGGTATTGTTTTTACTGCTGGGGGATCATTTGCAAATTGCCAAATAACTTTTTCGGGTCAAGCACAAAAAGCTATTTCTAAGCTAAATAAGTATTTATACAGTTTTACCAATATTACACCCAGACATTATTTAGAATTATTCGATAAGTTGATAACACCTATACTTAACTATGGTAGTGAAGTATGGGTTTTTTGTCAGGCTAAACAAATTGAACGAGTGCATATGCAGTTCTGTAAACAATTATTGGGTGTGAAAACGTCAACTCAAAACGATTTTATTTATGGGGAACTAGGTATAACAAATTATGCTACACGAAGACTATATATTATTATCAAATATTGGTTAAAGGTTATTAGTACGGACGAAAGAAAGTATATAAATTATGTTTATAAATTGATGTTAAACGACATAAATGATAAACCGAACACCAAAAATTGGGCCTCTTTAATTAAAAATGCTCTAGCGCAGTTGTTTTTTTTCGAGGTGTGGACATTACAAGGTGTAGGAAATAAAGTACTCTTCCTAAATGTTTTAAACCAAAGACTTACCGATAATTTTGTTCAAAACTGGAACAGTAGACTAAATGAGTCTAGTAGAGCTTCTTTTTATAAAGAATTTTCATCGTTTGAATTTCAAAAATATTTGGATATTATAACATAAAAAAATTCAGAATTGCTCGTTCCAAATTACGACTATCATCTCACCGGTTAGAAATAGAAGCAGGCAGATGGTCAAAACCACAAATAACTCCGAGAGAAAATCGTAAATGTAAACTTTGTAATTGTGTTGAAGACGAGTTTCATTTCGTTTTTGAATGTTCATTATATAATGATATTCGAGTTGCATTAATCAAACCATATTACTATAAAAGGAAAAGCATGTTTAAAAGCTGTTGAACTTTTGCAATCGACAAACACGCGGGATATAAAAAATATTGGTGAATATATTTATAACAGTTTTAAGGTAAGGAATGATACAGTGTTCGCAAGATAGGATCTGACTTAATTATTGTGTATAATCGCATACTTTTAAATTATAATACAATGCGGTTGTGTATGTTTGTTTTGTGAACGTGTTTATCGCTATGCTATTTATGTGTTTATCACTATTTATGACTATTTTCTATTTGATCAAAATATGCTTTAAACAATAATAAAGTATAACATGCGCTTAAAGTATGTATATGTCGGGTATAATACTATGTACTAGAGGGACTTCTCTGAACATATATTATCCCGAATTTCGATTTCGCACGGGTCGTATATGTTCAATAGAGAACTTAGAGAATCACTTACAGATTTAGACGTAAAACGTTACCTGTAACACAATGGAATTATATATTCGGTAAAAAAAGTTTTGGACCAGAGTATATAAAGTCATATAAAAATAAAACTAGTGGACAAAATTTAAGTATCTTTTTTTAGTAACCAAGGTCTACCCCACCCGGTTAATTACATAACAAGATTTGATTTTAAAAAAATATCGCGAACACACAAAGGGTCTGTAAAAAAGGTTGCAAAGTCCATACAAAGTAACAGTTACGGACACATTCGAGTAACCAATAAAAAGATTATTATTTTTTCGCAAGCTTTCATTGTAAACGATAATTATTGTTGATTGTTGATCTATTGTGAATTATCAACTGAGATAATAAGAGTTATGGTCGAATGTCATGGTTCAGCAATCATTGTACGGGTTCGAACACTGCCATGGTCCAAACCTTGTTTTACAGAGTATATATTACAAATAAGTCATGACGTACACGTAAAGTAGATAAACGTTGTATGTATTACTTTGCACTAGAGGGACCTCTCTGAATAGATATTTTCCCGAATTTCGATTTCGCATGGGTCAATATATGTTCAATAGAGAGGCACATGAAGATATAGATACAATTATGTTGTTATGTTTGTTGTCACTATTATTTTTTGTGTGCTAGTATATACTTTTTTTTTTCTCCACCAATAATAACGCGCGTATACGTCTAGATATAGTACAGTATTTTACATTTATAATTATAACACGCATATAACTAAAAAATATGGTTTAGTTAATGTCTAAATATAACAAGCAACACTTGGATATATAGCTGCAGATGAACAAAAATGTTATGATTGTTTGATTGACGATTTATCTTATTATTTCCGTATATATATAAGTTTCACTGTTATTACAAACCGAATCTAAGAAAAGAGTGCTAAGTGTTTATATTCTGTAGGGGTATATATTTTGATTATAACTCATGAATGGATGAATGTTTATAATTTGACTGCCATGTTGTCTTCATCTATATGAGGTAACAAAGAAAACAGTCACACTGTCCACTAAGGCACACTGTCCACTATGACCGAGAAACATAGTTTAAATTGTATTTGTATTTGATTGATTTGCTCAAGGGTCTTTTCAGACTTATTGCAACATTTTATATATACATTTGTAAGGTTTATGGAGGATGGCCTCGAACCTCCATAGACTATGACGAGGTAAATAATATATATATATATATATAACATGTATCAACTCAGTTTATGCATACCAATATATTGTCAATTACCGGAACTGTATATCATATCCATGTAATTCTGTATTTATCAATATTTTTGAACTCATGGGCAGAATGCCTACAGTTTGAAATAAAAGATATATATATTCCATAAGTTTCTTCGATACACACTCTGATCATTTGTTGAGATTTTTTTACATTATACACGCTGGCATTTATTAAGATGTTTTACCCACGCTTATATGTCTTTAAATTTCTTACGCTTCACGCGCTGACATTTCTTCGTTTCTTACCCTACACACGCCGATATTTCTTATGATTCTAACACTACACACACACACTGATATTTCTTAATTTTTTTATACTACACACTCTGATATTTCTAAAGTCTTTTACACTACACACGCTTACATTTCTTAAGTTTCTTACATTACACACGCTGGAATTTCTTGCCTGACACACATGATACATTTCTTGCACTACACACGCTGACATTTCTTAAGTTTCTTACCGTATTTAAGCTTACATTTATTATGTTTTTTTTACCATATTCACACGTTCACTTCTTAAGTTTTATAGAATTCTTGCAACTAATAGATACCTTATCTTAATAAGTATGACATCAAATGGTAAATGTACGAATGGTACAGGGCGACATTAGGCCTGTCCTTTTAGAAAGAAGGTTTAAACAGCACTGAACACACCAATGGTTACCCCTTTAAAGTTTCATTATCGTCAGAATGCGCATTTGGCTCAAGCAGGTGAGCAAACTTAGGCTTTAAATGTCGCAATCACTTAACACTAAATACAGTATTGAACTGGCTCAATTTTTCAAAGAGGAACTTCTTGTTACAACGTGTACTGTGATTAAAACGTCTACAACATCACAGTTGTGTCCTTTCTCTAACTAACTGCACTTTTTTTTTTTACAAAACATCTTGGGATTTCCTTGGAATATATATGGAATTAAGCGTGCAGTATATGCAATATATAGCGGAAATACGCACCCTGCGTTTCTTTTTCCTTTCAGTATACGTCGTATGAGCACATTGAGGTAGAATTTAATGAAATTAAATTTATTTTAGAAAATACAGAAAGTAAAATAGAAGCAAGAAAGAAAACATGTTATTCCTGAAAATAAGTCTTATATCTATATGAGCAGGTATCTTAACAATGTACGTAACCTATCTTTGGGAAACTACAAAGATGCATTATTAAATGGTAAAAAAATAACTTTCTTACCCTACACATTATGAAATTAACCACATGCATAATATGTTCATCGATTAAAACCATATTTTAAAACAAGCTGATGCTGGCAAATGGGTTCGTGTGTGAGGGAGCCAGAGGAACCGGCGTCAGATTGGGCGACCATCTTATCTGTGTTCTATGCTCAAACATAGTGTTCAAACAAATTATTGCCGTTGTTGAAGATATCAAAATAAGCATATTTCTGTTCATGAACTGCATCACATTTAGTATAAATTGGCAATAAGTATTAGACCGTGGGCCATACACTTTTTTGTTACCATCTCAAGGGACAAATTCTTACTAGTACCATGTTATTGAGTACCTTGTAGAGAAACAAAAAATCCATGATAGCAGTGTGAACAGGGTAGCTGATTCCTGTTATTAGAGTTATCTCCCCCTTTTAAGCAAAACTCTTGTTTCTTTAAAAAATCGTTTTCGCTGAAACTAGAAGAGCTACAGGTCTAATATTTTGCATGTGATATACATTTAGGGTCCTCTACCAAGTATTTATAAAATGGTGACCCCAGGATCAAATATGTCCCAGCCTCGGGGGTAACATTTTTTCATACAGTTGTATAGGAAATCTTTAAAAATAAATAATGTTCTCTAAAACTGTAAGAGCTAGAGGTCCCATATTATGCATGAAGCATAAGCTTATGGTCCACTAGCAAGTTTGTTAAAATGTTGACCCTGGGGTCATATCTGGCTCCGCCCCTGGGTTATATATTTACATAGTCCTATAGAAACATCTTTAAAATCTCTTCTTTATAAAAACAAGAGCCAGAGGTCTACTATTTTGCATATTGTACAAGCTTATGGTTCTCTGTCACTTTTGTTCAAATCGTGACTCTGTGTCCAACTAAAGAGTTATATAGGAAAGTCCATAAAAATATTCTTTTTCTGATACTACAAGAGCTATAGGTCTAATACGATGCATGTAGCATAAGAGTATCAATCTCTACCAATTTATTTTATTCAAATGGTGATCTTATGGTCAAATTTCGCCCGGTCCCGGCGGTCACATATTTACATAGAGTTATGTAGGAACGTCTATAAACATCTTCTCTGAAACTACAAGAGCTAAAGGTGTAATAAGCTATATAATCCACGAACTAAAATCACAAAGTAGACCATTGCATTTTCGACAAATTGCAAAAAAACAGAAAGAAAAAGAAAAGGCATTTTACGGTTTAACTTGATTTTTAGGTGTTTGTTATACAACTTTTAAAATAACCCGCCAAATTACGACACAATTACACTACAAAAACAGTTCATCAAAACTCTATCCAGGTGTTCATCTCATATAATAATGCATATATGTCGCTTAAAAGTATATGTTTATTCATGGGTTTTTGTAATATCCGTAATTGAATAAGTGTTAAATGAATTATCCATTTTTGTTTTTTTTCGTTTGGCTGGTTAAAGCTTTTTATATTGTATCTATAGAGTTTTGATTCTCAAACGATGTAAGTTATTTATACATATACCTCGTGGTCAGTAGGTTTAGAAACGATGTACATATGTTGTAAAATGTGGCTGTTGTTGGTGGGATAGCTACTTTAACTGCAGTAGCACCTGTATGTTGGATATAGCTTTTAGAGTAAACATCAGTAAACTAACCGTGATCACTAAATGTAATCTATCACGATACACTGGGTACCGATTCTTATCTGGAAGCTTTTATTTTTTTTTATCTTATATGTATGTTATATTGTCACATTAATTATTTAAATCAGATAATATGTACTGAGTATTCTTAATTGTCCTGTTTTATCCCAAGGCATCAAAACAGCAATGAGCTGGGCATATATAAGGCTTGCAGGCATATTGCAACTCGACATACATGAACTTGATGCTAACTTGCTAGATAAGAGAGACCATTGTGAATCAAGCTTCTTGGATATAACCTTTATGACGGATTAACATTTTAGTTGTATGTATTTTAATGCAGTCATCCTGCTTGAGCGCATACAGCCTGTTGTTGCAGTGGAGAGCACGGGGGACTTTAAATTCAAAGGACCCTGGTTCAAGCCTCACCAGAGCCAGTGAATTTTGTCGGTGTGTTCTTGGGCAAGACACACCGTCGGATGGGGACGTAAACCAGGCGATTCCGTGTATCGCTTATTTTTTCTCTCCCATCATGTTAAAGAAACATAGGTGTCTATCTATTCGTCAGTAGGGCAGGTTCGTAAATGCCTATATATAACCACCCACCAACCCACCCCACCCCACCCCACCCCACCCCACCCCCACCCCCACCCCGCACACACACACACTCCCTCTCTCTCTTCATTGGCAATACACCTTCTTTTTTAGGTAATAATCATTCCACTTGCATGCGCATGCGCAAAAGTAGGGTTGATGCTTACTATCCTAGGTTAATTCCATACTCTAAATCAAGTACGGAGAACATCACAACCTATGTTTAGATACATATCCTAAGCAGGTGATATTTTAACAACTGCACCAATACTAACAAATAGTTGCCATGGTAAGTAGTTAGTACAGTGATCTGGGTATCACCCTAAAGATATTTCTTCGTCGACGCCGTGTGGTTCCCGGGCAAGAATATGACCACTGCATATCCAGGCATAGGGGTAAAATTTCCCCGAATTCATGTTAATTTTGTCATTTTTGTTCATTATTTTCATCATGAAACCTATATTGTTTCAGGTGCTACTTCAGTGGTGGCAGTGATCGTGGCTCCAGCGAAAAGTGGAGTGTTTACTAGAGAATTTGCAGCAACTCTGCAGTTCTGCAAGTAAGAAGGTTCTAGGCACATTCTGCAAATTTTTATCTAGATGTTAATGAAGAGTGAGCCGGGTCGAATGTTCATTCCTGTTGGCGCCATATAACATGTTTGTGTTGGTGCGCCGTAAAACCCCAATTCAAATCAATTCATCTTCGTCGATTCTTTTTTCAGTAACACAAAAATGGTTCGTGCAAATGCATATACTACTATTTTTACATTTCATATGCAGAAGTCTTCATTGTGTTGTATATGGGTGGGGTAATTCAGGTGTAAAAATCCTTAAAATATGCATAAATTGTAATTAAAAAGTATTAAAATAGAAAACTGTTAGGATTTTGCGTTGCAATATGCAATGTTTAATTCATGTAGTTATGTGTAATACATAATCAAAATGTGTAATCATAATAAGTATTGCCATGACGCATACACCTAAAAAAGACTTTTGTTAAAAAAAACCACGTTAAACCGAACATTTCCTTTATCTAGAATCTTTTGGACTATGTGTCGTCTGTGCAATATATGTATATATCAGAACATGTTAATACTATTTATGTTGCAGTTACTTTGAGAAAGGCTTATACTTCCAGTTTGGCATTTGTCTCAACTTATCAGGCTTACTGAACACATATGTGCAATGCCATGAACATTGCTTAGTACTTAATTTCATCAATATATCATAACAATCCTTTATTCATATTATAATATTATTTAAATCATGTAGAAAGGTTGTAAATTACTGATTCTTACAAGTTTACACATATATTGTAAAAAATATTAACTAAACTAAATGCATAAAAATGTGTCAATAGTGGGTGGGGTAAATTGACTTCTAATTTGAAGCAAAATAGAGATTTTAAACTGAATTCAGTGCTAAAAAAGAGCTTATTTACGCTTTATGTAACACAATGAATTGTAAACTTAAGTGCATCTTTAAAAAGTACATCAATAATTATTCACACAAGCATGACATTCAAAAATGAACATCAAAAACTTATATGAAAGCCTACAATGATAACCTATTAATGTTCGATTTTTTTTATATAAGCTACCTGTTCCAGATTGCTATCATGGAAAAATGTAATCTATATCCATTACTCTTTTCAAAAAGTGATGGTAGAATTTGTCCCTTGAGTTGGTAACAATATCGAAAATGTTGGGTCCTGGCTCAAGGCCTATATGGTGGATAGTGGGGGCAAACTCACTGATAGTGGTGGCAAACTCACTGATAGTGGAGGCAAACTCACTGATAGTGGTGGCAAACTCACTGATAGTGGGGGCAAACTCACTGATAGTGGGGGCAAACTCACTGATAGTGGTGGCAAACTCACTGATAGTGGGGGCAAACTCACTGATAGTGGGGGCAAACTCACTGATAGTGGTGGCAAACTCACTGATAGTGGTGGCAAACTCACTGACAGTGGTGGCAAACTCACTGATAGTGGTGGCAAACTCACTGATAGTGGTGGCAAACTCACTGATAGTGGTGGCAAACTCACTGATAGTGGGGGCAAACTCACTGATAGTGGGGGCAAACTCACTGAGCAAACTCACTGATAGTGGTGGCAAACTCACTGATAGTTGTGGCAAACTCACTGATAGTGGTGGCAAACTCACTGATAGTGGTGGCAAACTCACTGATAGTGGGGGCAAACTCACTGATAGTGGGGGCAAACTCACTGACAGTGGTGGCAAACTCACTGATAGTGGTGGCAAACTCACTGACAGTGGTGGCAAACTCACTGATAGTGGTGGCAAACTCACTGATAGTGGTGGCAAACTCACTGATAGTGGGGGCAAACTCACTGAGCAAACTCACTGATAGTGGTGGCAAACTCACTGATAGTTGTGGCAAACTCACTGATAGTGGTGGCAAACTCACTAACAAAGACACAAAGAAGTGATGTGAAGGAGCTTTACAGTAAAGATGCGAAGAAACAATGCGGAGAAGTCAAGTAACGATGGGCCTATCCAATTGATTGCATCTTCAAGGCTTTGTTTCTTAGTCTCTTCGCTCCTTCATGGTCAGAAACCACTATTGATTTGTGGCTTCTGATTGGTTGAAAAAAGTATAAGTCTATTAAGGCATATAGTCAGATTGTAAGGTAGATTTTAATTGGATTAAATTACCCAAATCATAACAAATCCCTATAAAACATCAAACTAATATATTTCTATCATAAAAACATGTTTATTTAGGATATTTTGACTGAAATTTGCGTTTTTATGGATACAACTGTACTGAAAAATAAAAGCATCAGATTAACCTCAATTTGTTGGTCATTTTTGAGTGTTTCTAAGATCTTTAAAAAAACAAGTTTTTTTCCATCTGTTTGGATATAGGAATAAGGGTTGTAGGCCAAAAGGCTATAATGAAGGCCTATGGGAAATGCAATAGTGGTATCTGATCTCATGTATTCGTTTCTTCCCGTAAACACGAAAAGTCTAAGAAGCGAAGTTAGTGATTTGGCACCACCTAATACTGTCCTAGTCACCATAGACAAGCTAGTAAATTACTTCTGAGCTAAGATAATACCTGCTTTGGCAAGTTTCTATTTTGTTAGTTGTATATACTGACCCACCTATACATTCAAGGTAGCTGCGAGCGCCTACATACAGCGTGATGTGTTCAGTGGGACAAGCAACACATGAACTCTGATCCGGATCTGGTTGGTATGTCCCACGATCACAGTATACACAATACCCGGATGTAAGATAAGTCCCCTTCTGACACTGGGCTGAAATATACATGATTAATGCATGTCAATAACTCATATTTGTCGTTTATGATAAACTGATGATAATACGCGATAACAAACGATCTGTTGAGTAGAAGCAGCAATTTAAAAAGCTGTTTATTACGTCTCTGATGGAATATGTATATGATACGGTCACCAATCTGTTACCCTTCCAAGAGCACAACACTTGTCCTCCGTCAGCTTGTCCAAATGAAGGACACTTGTGTTTAAAGTTAGCATACTTATGAATCGGTTTCTTTATATTTATTTGTGAAAGTAAGTGGAGGTATTATATCTAGAGCTGAAACCTGGTGTTTGGGACATGAAACACACCGAAGCCGCGGCCCTATGTTCTATAGTTTATGTATAGCAGGTTACCTTCTATAGTGTATGTAATGCCACCCCAGTACATAAAGGTGTAGCACACCCATTGGAAAAACAGGAAGTGCTTGCCTGGGGTATTCGCATAATGGCTACTGATAAATAATGCTAATTTCTTTTACAAAAAAAAGGCATTTTCACTAATTTAGAGTGACAGTGTTGGTTTATATCACATTGGTAATGTATTTGAGACATTTTATAATGATTTTCAAGTTAAAAATTGTTTTTCAAAAAAAATAATCTTACATGAACATAAGTGTATGAATACAGTAAACATAAGTGTATGAATACAGTAAACATAAGTGTATGAACACAGTAAACCGGCATACTACTGTTGACATTTTTACTGTTGACATTTTCCGGCAGACTACAAATTCAACAGTAAAAATGTTTCTTAGAAGATACATGACACCGACTTTTCCGGTCATTTTCTTGCAATTTAGATGTTATATTGGATGAACAGGTAAGTTATTCTTGTTTAAATTGGGCCCAGGTATGAATGACAACACTGCATTTGAATTTCAATACGTCAATGCAAAAATCAATGGGCGTGTTACACCTAAATCTTGCAATTTCTTATAAAACAAATAAACAAGCAGAAGGTATCACAACGAACCACAAACGCCCTCATTTCCAACAAGTCCAGCGTGGCAGTTCGTTTGAGCGAACACAATGATATTGTCCGTCAGTACGGTGTAATTAACACTTTTGTAGACTGCACTCAGTTGACCCGGGTTGTCAAGGAGATCTTGTACCGTAAGTTGCAGCACAGAAATGGCTGTCACAGCTTCTAGTATACTCTCCGTCACTGGAAAGACATTTTAAAAATTGTAATATAAGCTATATCATCCTAAAATGTTAGACCATTTTAAATAATTATAAATAGTGACCATTGTATGACCATTTAAAAACTTACAATTCTGGCAAAGAAGCAAAACACACTTTTTTTCATAGAATTTAAATTAAAAATGATACGCGGATTATGTGTTTTTCTTACGCTTTTTGTATTAACCAATTATTTACTTCGATGTCTTATTTGAAACCTCCGTTATATTTTGCATGTTCCTTATGATACAAATAAAATCTTTTTTCAAACATTTAAATAATGACCAGACAAGTCACCTTTCAGAATCATATATTGCCTATCGTTTTCACAACAATCCCACAAAATGGCGGCGGCCATACATATCCGTTTTGAAAAACGTTCAAATGTGTTTATCATCCTATTTTGATCAAGTTTTCCCGTATTTTCCAAGTTTTTGAGAACCCTCAAAAAAAAACTTGTTGGAAAATAAGCCAACATTCCCTTCAAATTTGTTGAGGGTCAAAAACTTGGAAAATACGGGAAACCTTGATCAAAATAGGATGATAAACACATTTGAACGTTTTTCTGAAACGGATGTGTATGGACGCCGTCATTCCTCTGTCCATTCCTTTTAAAACAATCAATCAACATATCTGATAGATGATAGGATCAATACTACAGCAGCGTCTCTGTTTATTTGTTTGTTTGTTTGTATGGTGTTTTACGTCATTTTCAACACATGTAAGGTTATATATGACGGTCGATTTTTGTTTGTGCTGGAGGCAGACCATCCACTTCTCTGTTTATAAATGTATAGATATATCATTACAAAACCGTCTGAAAAAACAAACTGAAACTTAATTCTCCTACTTTGTTTCGATTCGTAGTACTGTGGAAGATTAAACGTATCATTGCTAGTAGTCATTGGTATCGTCATCACCAGCCCCATTGACGTCACATCCGTTTCCCTTTTTCGCCGCTGCCCTGTGCATCCGGTGATGCCCACCGTCGCTGTACATGTGCTATTGTCCGTCACACAGCGTAGTGAAGAAATGATATTCTCAAACTGTGACTTGACGTCATCGACGTCGCCGCAAGGAATTGGGTCCTTGAAAACGAAGGTCATTGTTACGGCGTAGCTGATTGGCTGTCTGCTCTCTGATAAAATATATACAATGACACATGTGTAAATTTCGTTTTAATTAAATTTAATAAATCGAAAACAAAGCTGCAGTACTTACATTCAACTTGATCAACTGGCTGATAAGCGTTTAACGACCCGTTTGACAATCAGTACATATTAAAATAGGGATATCTCTTGAAACCCATTCCAAAGTACTGATTAACATTTAAAAAGTCAACTATATAAGTACAGAAGTGAATTAAGGGTCACCTGCGCATATTGGTAGCTGACGAAAAGGAGCCCACCCGAAATCCGTGGACACTCCACATCTGAAAGTTTGGTGGTTCTGACCTAAGGGCATAACGTAACCAGCGGGACAGCCGACGACACACTGATCATCTTCCAGCTCACAAAGGGCACGACCGTCACTCTCGGGAAGGGTACATTCTGAAATATTTTGAAAGGCAAAATGTTATCTGAGGTTATTTTGAGCCGTCTCAGAGAGAGGGGAAGGATGTATACATAGGAGTCAGAAAACTACCGAATAGAGTCCTATGGTACTTTAATGTGCTCGAAGGTGCTCGAGGGATAGCATTAGTTACACAGATATTCAATATTTCCAATACACCATTTAATAGATATAATTTGATAGATAACCATTTGATAAATATAATTGAAATGATAGTAAATAAAAATTATTTCCCTTATGTTTGAGGAACTATTGACGAAACATGAGCTTATATATATATTGAATCAATGAAACATTCAGACATACTTCTTAAACGGTATGACTGATAAATATTGCAATATTGCAATTTAAATTTTGAAAACAAAATTCGTTGAATGGACAAACTTATGTTTCCGCGCATGATCAAATATTAAAAAGACAATTATTGTGTATCCTGATAAAACTGGATACAGTAGAATTAAAAATAATAATGTTGAATCGGGAGTTTCTTTAGTTGTTCGCTATTTTAATTTCATTTTTCAGTAGACTTTCGTATTAACGGTCGCCGGAGGGTAATATGACCTGGTACACATCGGCTCTTAACCAGTCAAAAGCGGAGGATTTTAAAGAACTGGTGATAAACTCCGATACACCGTTGAATGGAGGATTTTTAAGAACTGGTGATAAACTCCGATACACCGTACCACCAAGTTTATGTCCCCATCCGAATGACGAGGCTAAGGGAAGTGTCTTGCCTTAGGACAAACCGAAGAAACCCAGTGGCGCCATGGATCCCGTGATCTACGGACTCAGAGACGAAGTGCCATCCACTGGGCCAACACGACCAATACCTCATAACATATATTACCATTACATTCTGCCAGGAAACAGTCAAATATCTCGGTACTGTTTCCTTCGCAGTCATCCCCGTAGTGACTTCTTGGTGGGTTGTCGCACAGCCTGTATTTTTCCTGTACTCCCGTGCCACACGTGCGTGAACATGCAGCCGCCTCCATCCACTCACTCCAGTTCCCGTGCACTGTAAATGAATGTATTTTATGTTAAAAAGTACATACATACCACCACTTTACAACGGCATTCGCAGACATGAAACTATGTGTCACATATCCATACAAATTTGACGCAAAAGTACATTTAACATACTTTTAGAAAATATATTTATTTAAGTTTTATTTAAGGTCATAGCATGATTAGTGTCTAAACAAACGGCCATCAGTGTCCCAAGAACGTTTTAACCTCTGTCAATAGGATAAGTATATGCCTCGTGATAGTAACATGTCAGGACACAGACACATATTTGTGGGTTCAACACATAATTTGGCAAAATGATTGTGGGGCTAGCTAACTGCCATGTTCCTACGCACATGTAGGCCGTATATGACTCGCAGAATGGATACGAAGCTCGCATTTGTTTGTGTTTTCTAACGCTGGTAAAATAGGTATATTTTAAGACGCTATTCATGTACTTTCTATATATATATATATATGCATTTTTAAGAGCACGAACAAGCAAATCAACACACCTAATTCCTCGTCGCAGAAGGGCCCGCCGTACAGTTCTGTACAATTGCACGTGTAACCGATCGTCTCGTTGTGAACGCACTGTCCGTCATTCTGACACATGTGTTGCCCGCAATGGTCGGCGTCACTGCTCGCATTTACCGCTGTTAGAAAATATAACAGATCAGTGGGTTTACGTTTCATGAAATAAAACATATACACATTACCATTTCCATCACTGCATTAGTAAACTGGACACTATTATGCTGTTAGATTGGTCCTGCTAAACTGGTACTCACGGGAGAAATGATAAATACTTATATGATATGTTTTTGCCAATTGTGGAGACCGTACCTACAGTTTGCCTATTGAGGAGACCGTACCTACAGTTTGCCCATTGAGGAGACCGTACCTACAGTTTGCCCATTGAGGAGACCGTACAGTTTGCCCATTGAGGAAACCGTACAGTTTGCCCACTGAGGAGACCGTTCCTACAGTTTGCCCATTGAGGAGACCGTACCTACTGTTTGTCCGTTGAGGAGACCGTACCTACAGTTTTCCCACTGAGGAGACCGTACCTACAGTTTGTCCATTGAGGAGACCGTTCCTACAGTTTGTCCATTGAGGAGACCGTACAGTTTGCCCATTGAGGAGACCGTTCCTACAGTATTCCCATAGAGGAGACCGTACCTACAGTTTCCCATTGAGGAGACCGTACAGTTTGCCCATTGAGGAGACCGTACTGTTTGCCCATTGAGGAGACCGTTCCTACAGCTTACCAATTGAGGAGACCGTACCTACTGTTTGCCCATTGGGGAGACCGTTCCTACAGTTTGTCCATTGAGGAGACCGTACCTACAGTATTCCCATTGAGGAGACCGTACCTACAGTTTCCCATTGAGGAGACCGTACAGTTTGCCCATTGAGGAGACCGTACTGTTTGCCCATTGAGGAGACCGTTCCTACAGCTTACCAATTGAGGAGACCGTACCTACTGTTTGCCCATTGAGGAGACCGTTCCTACAGTTTGTCCATTGAGGAGACCGTTCCTACAGTTTGTCCATTGAGGAGACCGTACAGTTTGCCCATTGAGGAGACCGTTCCTAGAGTTTGCCCATTGAGGAGACCGTACCTAGAGTTTGCCCATTGAGGAGACCGTACAGTTTGCCCATTGAGGAGATGGTTCCTACAGTTTGCCCATTGAGGAGACCGTACCTACTGTTTGCCCATTGAGGAGACCGTTCCTACAGTTTGCCCATTGAGGAGACCGTACCTACTGTTTGCCCATTGAGGAGACCGTTCCTACAGTTTGCCCATTGAGGAGACCGTTCCTACAGTTTGCCCATTGAGGAGACCGTACAGTTTGCCCATTGAGGAGACCGTACCTAGAGTTTGCCCATTGAGGAGACCGTACAGTTTGCCCATTGAGGAGACGGTTCCTACAGTTTGCCCATTGATAAGACCGTATGTACTGTTTGCCCATTGAGGAGACCGTTCCTACAGTTTGCCCACTGATGAGACCGTTCCTACAGTTTGCCCGTTGAGGAGACCATACCTACAGTGTGTCCGTTGAGGAGACCGTATCTATTGTTTGCCCAATGAGGAGACCGTTCCTACAGTTTGCCCACTGATGAGACCGTTCCTACAGTTTGCCCGTTAAGGAGACCATACCTACAGTGTGTCCGTTGAGGAGACCGTTCCTACAGTTTGCCCATTGAGGAGACCGTTCCTACAGTTTGCCCATTGAGGAGACCGTACAGTTTGCCCATTGAGGAGACCGTTCCTACAGTTTGCCCATTGAGGAGACCGTACCTAGAGTTTGCCCACCTACAGTGTGTCCGTTGAGGAGACCGTTCCTACAGTTTGCCCATTGAGGAGACCGTTCCTACAGTTTGCCCATTGAGGAGACCGTACAGTTTGCCCATTGAGGAGACCGTACCTAGAGTTTGCCCATTGAGGAGACCGTACAGTTTGCCCATTGAGGAGACGGTTCCTACAGTTTGCCCATTGATAATACCGTATCTACTGTTTACCCAATGAGGAGACCGTTCCTACAGTTTTCCCACTGATGAGACCGTTCCTACAGTTTGCCCGTTGAGGAGACCATACCTTCAGTGTGTCCGTTGAGGAGACCGTACCTACAGTTTGCCCGTTGAGGAGACCGCTCCTACAAGTTGCCCGTTGAGGAGACCGTACCTACAGTTTGTCCATTGAGGAGACCGTACCTACAGCAGTTTGTCCACTGGGGTGACCATACAGTTTGCCCACTGAGGCGACGGTTCCTACAGTTTGCCCATTGATAAGACCGTACCTACTGTTTGCCCACTGAGGAGACCGTTCCTACAGTTTGCCCACTCTACAGTTTGCCCATTGAGGAGACCGTTACTACAGTTTGCCCGTTGAGGAGACCGTTCCTACAGTTTTCCCGTTGAGGAGACCGTACCTACAGTTTGCCCATTGAGGAGACCGTACCTACAGTTTGTCCGTTGATGAGACCGTTCCTACAGTTTGCCCATTGAGGAGACCGTACAGTTTGCCCATTGAGGAGACCTACCTACAGTTTGCACATTGAGGAGACCGTTCCTACAGTTTGCCCATTGATGAGACCGTTCCTACAGTTTGCCCATTGAGGAGACGGTACAGTTTGCCCATTGAGGAGACCGTTCGTACAGTTTGCTCAATGAGGAGACCTACCTACAGTTTGCCCATTGAGGAGACCGTTCCTACAGTTTGCCCATTGATGATACCGTTCCTACAGTTTGCCCATTTAGGAGACCGTACAGTTTTCCCATTGAGGAAACCGTACAGTTTGCCCATTGAGGAGACCGTTCCTACATTTGCCCGTTGAGGAGACCGTGCCTACAGTTTTTACTGCATCCTATAACATTTACAATAACCCGTGCTTTACATTTTACTGCCTAATGATACTTGCCCACTTCCGGAAATGATATATTTGTACTCTTATTCATGTCGAGACGTTTACCTTTACATGTCGTGGGCACATACTTCAGTGTGGGGTTGCCAAGTTCCGCCAGATCATCCAGGGTAAACACTGTACCAGGCAGCTCGGCGCTACAGTCAGCAAACATAGTCCCCATATCAGTGGCGCTTACTACTGAGTTGGTAACACTCAACCCGGAGATCACTGGAACAAGAACATTTGCAGATATGTAGTATAAAGACAGAGTATGGCCTCATCAAGTTGGCTGAGTTAAACATTGTTTTGTAGCATGTCATTCTCATCTATCTACCATACTCTTACTTCCGACAACTGGAAAAGTAAGAGTACACCAGTAATTCTGGCAGGTGTTATTTTCAATTAAATGATTTACAACTGTGCAATACAAAGGAAATGTCAGCGACCATGCTACAATTTCAAATAAAATATTCACAACTGTGCAAATACACAAAAATTGTCAGTCATCATGCTAAAAATAGATGTGCACGAACCACTGGGACTGATGATGGCAGAATTATTTAATTTCCTAATTCAATAACGCACTTAGCAAAACTGTCCCTAATTCAATAACGCACATAGCAAAACTGTCCCTAATTCAATAACGCACATAGCAAAACTGTCCCTAATTCAATAACGCACATAGCAAAACTGTCCCTAATGCAATAACGCACATAGCAAAACTGTCGTAACTACATTTAATTAAAAAAAAAGATACAGCAGAAAAAAGTTGTCCGAATTAAATGAGGTTTTACGTCCCGTTAACACATCTTATTAGGTTATATTGGGACAGCAACCTCAGAGGGAGATGAGATGAAGGATGACGTTTCCCCAGGGAGTGATCTATAGCTCTTCCGATTGTAAAAAATTCTATGCTAGTAGATTTTAAACATTGACTAAACGATTTACATGATACACCATTTTACTGTAATTTAAAAGTTTGAAATTGTTTAAAATGTAGTCTATAGTTTCTGGAACGAATACATGATAGCAATTAACAGACTAGGACTAGTCCAGTGTGTTCTACTGAATTCAAAACAAGATTACGTGTTCCCTTATTGGCGGACATAACAAGTTGATCAGCGACACCAGGTTGTGGGTCAACAGTGAGCTGAAACCCCAGTTCTCCATTCTTGTATATGCGGACGATGTTGTCTTGACTGTTCCATGTGATGCCGAGCATGTGCCAGATTCTTGACTCTATCGTGATGTTGGTAGGGGTGTTGTCCCTGGGTAAACAAAATACATATAATGGTTTAAAAAGTAGATTAATAAAAACAAAAAGAAGAAATAATACATTTTGGATAACCATATTTTGGTTTGAACTCATTTTATTTCCAATATTTATACAATCTGTGAAAATGTACATAATACAAAATGTGAAAAAGGATTGGAACGAAAGCAGTTGCTTATAGAGTTCCTTTCCTAGGTATCATATAAATTACATATAACAATGGCGTATAAAACTGCACAGTGGCAATTTTTTATAAGTGTACAATGTAATATAGCTATACATCTAACAGTGATTAGTTATAGGGACCAAAACAAGTTTGAAAAAGAAATAATAAAGCAAAGCATTTGAATATAGTTGGATTATCTTAAAATTACACGAAGATTCAATTTAGCGGAATATTATAATAACAAATGTATAACAGACACGATAGTGGGGCAACAGTGGTGGTGACCGGCGGACACAGGACAACAGCATCGTACCCAGGAAACATATATTGTTCTCGGTAAGCGGTGTAGCAGCTTCTCTTAAGTTGAAACATGTTAAAAACGTTTGCTTGACAAAATAAACTTCTGAATAATTTCAAATATAGTGACATTAATATCGTGTGATACCAAGGAATCACCAAATAATATTATGTTCAGTGAAGCTGTGCACAGTGGTTGAAGTCTAGCCAGCATTTCCGCACGAGCATTGTCGTACAATGGACAGCTAAATATATAATGTTGAGTAGTTTCTATTCCGCCACATCGACATAAAGGAGAGTCGATGATGTTTTTTATGAACAAATGGTGGTTAAGCGAGCTACACTTGGTGCGGAGCCGAGTATGAAGTAGCTGTGTACGTCTTTTGCCGGTGTAATAATGCTTAGGCGTGTAATTAAGGTTACGGTTAAGGTGATGCTTTAGTGCATTTATGGAGTCAGAGTTTCTTACTTCGAAAGGAAGTTTGTTCCACTCACGAGTAACCGAAGAATGGAAGGAGTTGGTGTAGAGACTAGTTCGGGAATTCGTTTGCATTTCGCAAGCTGTAGTCTGATGCTGCACTAACTGTTGTAGGTACTAGCGATGCAAGATATGGGGGTGGTAAGGAATTAACCTTTTTATAAAATAAGGTAAGTTTGTGTTTATATCTTCGCGATTCCAAAGATTCCCATCCAATGTCTTTATTTAATTCATTTAAAGATACTAATTTGGTCGCGCCTGTTGCTATTCTGGCAGCTTCATTTTGTATTTTGTCGAGATCGGCCTTTTCGTAGTTAGTGCAATTGTCCCATAAGACGTCAGCATATTCGAGGAGAGGTAGTATAAATGATATATATATAATTTCAAGTGATTTCCTGTCAAGCTGATGTTTTAGCCTCCTCATTATATTAATTCTAGACCAGGCTTTAGCCTTAGTATATTCAATGTGCGAGTGCCAACTGCAGTCATTTGAAAGAAAAACACCAAGGTGCTTGTGTGAAGGAACATCAGTAATTTGCTCATTCGACATAAACAAAGGCGGATGAACAGGTTTTTTACGCTTGCGCGAGATAAAAAGGGATTCAGTTTAAGTGGGATTAAATTTAAGGAGCCATTTTTTGGACCACTCAGTAATTTTTGCTATATCAGTGTTGAGTGTATTTGCAGAAGTAACAATATCATTATTATGTTCAATTATAATGTAAAGACTAGTATCGTCTGCAAAAAGACGTATGTTGGAATTAATATCAGCAACAATGTCGTTAATGTAAACAAGGAAGAGTAAGGGCCCTAATATAGAACCTTGAGGAACACCTGCATTAATTGAGTTCCAATTTGATTTAGTTCCAGGAAGGACAACACGTTGTTTTCTACTTTTAAGGTAGTCAGAGAGTAACTTCAAAAGGTCGTCAGATATCCCCGCAGCTTTCAATTTAGCCTCTCCCAAATTACTTAGAGCCTCTCCCAGACGTGAGGACTATTCGAGACCAACCTCCTCTTAATATGGATACAGTTAAATTAAATGCCTGGAGATAGAAAACAAAACACTGGACCGTCAGGTTAACGAGATCTTGCTGTGCAGTGATCTTGGCCTTTTCATATTGTTTCAGGACGCGACTATTGGCACTTAGTGTTTATACTGAACAAAATGGGTACAATCGTCTTAGACGTGTCCATACCAGCCCTCAAACATCACTTCAGCAAAGTCCGCTGTTTCAAAGACAAAGGCAAAGTCTTCTTGGTCGTAATACGCCCCGACAGTGACGACAGGAGGATCGTCGTTCTTTATCCAGAACACCATCGACATCTGCATCGTGATTGTCGTGACGAGAAAGTCGACCTGGTCGGCGATGAAATAAGCGTCGTATTCTGTAGCAAAACAACAGTTGAATGAATGAATGGTGTTTTATGGCACGTCGACACATAAATAGGTCATATTGTGCGCAAAAACCGATGAATCAGTTGAGATGTTTCTCTTTCTGTTTCCAGATAATGAGGTATTTAATAGAAAATGATTATCACGTGCAAATATAAAACATATTGTAGTTACTTTACGGATGGTATAGTTTAGACGTTGAACAAAGAACTTTAAATTGTAATTCAAAACGAGAATGTTTTGATTGCCGAGGATGAGTATAAACATTAGATTACTCCTTTTTTTTAAATTTAAATATCTGAAACTGTCAGTATCGATACACATGTGTAAATGTTGATGATCTGTCAGTATCGATAGACATGCGTAAATGTTGATGATCTGTCAGTATCGATACGCATGCGTCAATGTTGATGATCTGTCAGTATCGATACACATTCGTAAATGTTGATGATCTGTCAGTATCGATACACATTCGTAAATGTTGATGATCTGTCAGTATCGATACACATGCGTAAATGTTGATGATCTGTCAGTATCGATACACATGCGTAAATGTTGATGATCTGTCAGTATCGATACACATGCGTAAATGTTGATGATCTGTCAGTATCGATACACATGCGTAAATGTTGATGATCTGACAGTATCGATACACATGCGTAAATGTTCATGATCTGTCAGTATCGATACACATGCGTAAATGTTGATGATCTGTCAGTATCGATACACATGCGTAAATGTTGATGATCTGTCAGTATCGATACACATGCGTAAATGTTGATGATCTGTCAGTATCGATACACATGCGTAAATGTTGATGATCTGTCAGTATCGATACACATGCGTAAATGTTGATGATCTGTCAGTATTGATACACATGCGTAAATGTTGATGATCTGTCAGTATCGATACACATTCGTAAATGTTGATGATCACGTACATATCATCTACTTCTTAAGCAGCTTATCATTGTTCTACATCGTTTTATTCCAAAATCATCCATCATGCTTGACCTATTCCAAAACACACCGTTCTTGCTTGACCTATTCAAAAACACACCGTTCTTGCTTGACCTATTCCAAAACACACCGTTCTTGCTTGACCTATTCCAAAACTGGCTCGACTATTTAAACCAAAAGCGGACTTACTGCTGCAGATAGTTCCAAGACGGTACTCATGGGGCTGCTGTCAGCCCTTTTATATTTGTGGTGTCTTCTATTAATATTTGCAGTTGTATTTGGTTGACCACGTTCTGTGAATGCTACATGTGTTGTGTGCTGTGAATGCTACATGTGTTGTGTGCTGTGCTGCTACATGTGTTGTGTGCTGTGAATGCTACATGTGTTGTGTGCTGTGATTGCTACATGTGTTGTGTGCTGTGAATGCTACATGTGTTGTGTGCTGAGAATGCTACATTTGTGAATGCTATATGTGTTGTGTGCTGTGCTGCTACATGTGTTGTGTGCTGTGAATGAAACATGTGTTGTGTGCTGTGAATGCTACATGTGTTGTCTTCTGTGAATGCTACATGTGTTGTGTGCTGTGCTTCTACATGTGTTGTGTGCTGTGCTGCTACATGCGTTGCGTGCTGTGAATGCTACATGTGTTGTGTGCTGTGAATGCTACATGCGTTGTGTGCTGTGCTGCTACATGTGTTGTGTGCTGTGATTGCTACATGTGTTGTGTGCTGTGATTGCTACATGTGTTGTGTGCTGTGAATGCTACATGTGTTGTGTGCTGTGAATGCTACATGTGTTGTGTGCTGAGAATGCTATATGTGTTGTGTGCTATGCTGCTACATATGTTGTGTGCTGTGAATGCTACATGTGTTGTGTGCTGTGAATGCTACATGTGTTGTCTTCTGTGCTTCTACATGTGTTGTGTGCTGTGAATGCTACATGCGTTGTGTGCTGTGCTGCTACATGCGTTGCGTGCTGTGCTGCTACATGTGTTGTGTGCTGTGAATGAAACATGTGTTGTGTGCTGTGAATGATACATGTGTTGTCTTCTGTGAATGCTACATGTGTTGTGTGCTGTGCTTCTACATGTGTTGTGTGCTGTGCTGCTACATGCGTTGCGTGCTGTGAATGCTACATGTGTTGTGTGCTGTGAATGCTACATGCGTTGTGTGCTGTGAATGTTACATGTGTTGTGTGCTGTGCTGCTACATGTGTTGTGTGCTGTGATTGCTACATGTGTTGTGTGCTGTGATTGCTACATGTGTTGTGTGCTGTGAATGCTACATGTGTTTTGTGCTGTGAATGCTACATGTGTTGTGTGCTGTGAATGCTACATGTGTTGTGTGCTGTGTTTGCTACATGTGTTGTGTGCTGTGAATGCTAAATGTGTTGTGTGCTGTGCTGCTACATGTTTTGTGCTGTGAATGCTACATGTGTTGTGTGCTGTGATGCTACATGTGTTGTGTGCTGTGATTGCTACATGTGTTGTGTGCTGTGATTGCTACATGTGTTGTGTGCTGTGAATGCTACATGTGTTGTGTGCTGTGCTGCTACATGTGTTGTGTGCTGTGAATGCTACATGTGTTGTGTGCTGAGAATGCTACATGTGTGAATGCTATATGTGTTGTGTGCTGTGCTGCTACATGTGTTGTGTGCTGTGAATACTACATGTGTTGTCTTCTGTGAATGCTACATGTGTTGTGTGCTGTGCTTCTACATGTGTTGTGTGCTGTGCTGCTACATGTGTTGCGTGCTGTGAATGCTACATGTGTTGTGTGCTGTGAATGCTACATGTGTTGTGTGCTGAGAATGCTACATGTGTGAATGCTATATGTGTTGTGTGCTGTGAATGCTACATGCGTTGTGGGCTGTGAATGCTACATGTGTTGTGTGCTGTGAATGCTACATGTGTTGTGTGCTGTGCTTCTACATGTGTTGTGTGCTGTGCTGCTACATGTGTTGCGTGCTGTGAATGCTACATGTGTTGTGTGCTGTGAATGCTACATGCGTTGTGTGCTGTGAATGATACATGCGTTGTGTGCTGTATATGCTACATGCGTTTTGTGCTGTGAATACTACATGCGTTGTGTGCTGTGAATGCTACATGCGTTGTGTGCTGTGAATGCTACATGCGTTGTGTGCTGTGAATGCTACATGCGTTGTGTGCTGTGAATGCTACATGTGTTGTTGGACTTTTGCATCTACTGCCATAGAAAACATACAAGACGTGACCTGAAACCATTTGCATATCAAACAACAACATATTTAGCGAAACAGTAGGTATTTAGCGCGAATTTGAACACAAATTGGTTGTACAGGTTGGATTTTGCTCTTAAAATTCTCACCAACACAGTCGTCTTTAAAATCTCTGCCATCAATGGTAGTCCACGTGTTTGTCGGACATCGGGTACAAGACGTGGTAGCCGTGTCCGGCTGGTAGGTACCACTCGGACATTTAGCACAGGGCTCAAGTGTGGTATTGGAGAATGTACCCGGGGAGCACTTGGCTGAAAAAAACACACACATACATATACATAAATATATAGCATATAGCTCGTGGATTTTTAAAATAATAAGTGAGCATTTAGTACGTGGATTTTTTAAAAAATGAGTGAGCAATTAGCACGTGGATTTTTAAAATAATGAGTGAGCATTTAGCACGTGGATTTTTTAAAATAATGAGTAAGCAATTAGCACTTGGATTTTTAAAATACTGAATGAGCATTTAGCACGTGGATTTTTAAAACAATGAATGTAAGGAGGCTAATGTATCTGTGTAATGAGCAGACGTTACGATGGCAAACATTCTACTGTAATTAAATACTGACGTACTATTATATGCCATCATAGAAAACCGAGTTAAACACAAGATATAATTCCTTAGTAATGATTTGATATTGTTCATGTTAAAATCTACGTATACCCACAAAACAGAGCCAGGGTGCAAATATATAAAATAAATGTATATAATGGTACATTTATTTGTTTTGTATCGTTCATATTTCAATTTAATTTCGGTTATATATACCACGTGATTACAGAGGACTGATTTGATTAGATGCATAATGATATTTGCCTCTGAGCCGACCCTTGAAATGAAAAGAAAGCGTGGACTCTTGTTACACGATGCTAAAATATTGTGTTGTGGGTGTATTACATCACGAGGTTATACTGAACAAAAAAAGAAACGTCCGACTTTTTTGCTGTTTTTTCCATAGGCCAGTTTTTGAGGGCGTATAAACGATTAAATAAAAATGTTTTAACAAAACAATGTTTAAAGTTTGTAAACACACTTAAGTGAGTACTAAATATCCCATTAAACAGTTTCAAATGTGCCTAGCAATAATCTTTTATGGATGATATGGGAATGTTAAAGGGAGGTAATTTGATGATTGAAAATCTGCCATCTACACAATCTGTGTTATGTTTTTTTGTGATATTTTTGGTAAGGAACATATAGAGAATATTGTCTCGGACAAATTTCGGTAATTTTCGTAGATTTCATTTTTGTGGCCAAAATACATGTTTTAATAAAAAGAGGGCATACTCCCTTGTGTACTGAACTTTTCAAAAACATCTTTTGTTTGGACTATTGTCGGCGGTCTATGTAATTTTTCTTAAAGCATCATTATTTTCCCCCTGTTTTGCTGTCTAGACAATCAGCATCGACATCAGCGGACGTTTCTTTTTTGTTTGTTCAGTATATATAAAGATAATGAAGTATTAATGGAAACAGCTGATAAACTATTACCTAAACAGCCATCAATAGCTGCCGTGCCTGTGGACAGAGTGACACGGTCGCCAGCGCACGTGGTACAGTACGCCCTACCCGGACCGTCTGCGTATGCGTTAGTAGGACACGGAATGCAGTTGCCCAAACTGTAGAATGATCCTGCCCCACACCGTGCTGATGTCAAATTTAAATCAAATCAGTTTAAGCAGTACACATAAGTAAAAATAGAAAACAAAACTGTACTAATGTAAAAACATGGATGAATGAAGTATTCCAGGATACACCCGGCAGACACTAGGCCCATTTCGTAAGCGAGCGTATATCGACAACTTATAACATTTATGAACCTGATTTGGCTAAACCACGAGCAGCTTACCTAGAGCTACCATTAGATCAAACAATAACATATACCTGGCTGTGGGTGGAACCAATGTTTCAGATAAGGGGGAGAGGGAGAGGATGCTGTAACAGTTAGAAATCTGCACCCTTCCCCCACCCCATCAATCACTTTGCGAGATAATACAGCAGTGTATATTTGAGCGAATACCAGCAGACCATATCAGGAAAAACAAATACAGAACGAGCTATAAACAACATTTACAGAAGGAGCCTTAAACAACATTTACAGAACGAGCCATAAACTACATTTACAGAACGAGCCATAAACAACATTAAACACTCGGAGTGAAGCTGCAGTAATAATTCTGATTTAGGCATTTAAGAACTTTTACTTTTTTTTTATTTTTGAAAAAGCAACGCATCGCATTGCAAATACGGTTGGCGACTTCATGAAACAACTTATTATTATTATTATTATTATTATTATTATGATTATTGTATCGTATATTATTTCTCTAAATATACCACAGTATCTGCCGACAAGTTCACTTCCCGCAGAGCAACTAGGGAAATCAGTTGAGTTCGGTGTTAACCAATCATCTGCCAGGTCAATTGCAAAACTATCAAGCACTTGGTTTTGTTGTACACTTCTCGTGATAGAAACGGTCAACGATTCCATCAGATCTTCTTCAAGGTCACACGTAGCTTCCCACGGCAGACCTTTTTTGGATTAAAATAAAATAAAACGGTACATACTCAATGGGATTTAACATTAATATCTGATTTCATTCGGTCATTACGTGAAGAAAACATCATGTAAAGAAAAGCCAGTTATTTTATGCTTAGCAGCGAAATAGTGGATTTTAGTAAGCAATGAAATAAAAGTGGTATTTCATACGTGTGAAACATAGAGTTTTATTTTTTCACTGCCGGAACTACTTTTTTCATTTTTTTTTTATTTGTTTAGAAAATAACTGTTTAATATAATCATTCGACTGTAAATGGTTTCACTAAGCAAATGAACTACAGTTGTTAAAACTGGTGATAGTATTTCACAATTGTTGTCATTTACAGTGAAAAATGTCAGTTGGTCTTTTTATATCATTGGATTGGAAAATGAGTCGTACATTATTGAAATCGGTTAAGTAGTTTAGAAGTTATGTGGAATTAAAAACAGCAATTTTATCATACTAAGCCAATGACGTCGTCAATTTGTTTCTTTTTTTTTTCCTACTGCAGTACATTTTGATTATAAAGCAAGAACACGAAAATGTGTTGTTTTGTCGTGAATAACAGATTTTATTTCATCTCATGCTTCGCATTCGTGAAAATATAAAGTTTTCACACTTCTCGATGAATAAAATCTGTTATTTACATCAAAACAACAAATAGCCTCTGTATATCATAAACAAATATAACTGGAACAGCATGTTCAGACTATACATTCTTTAATAATTGTTGCTGATGACACACATTTTCGTTTTTTTTGTTTGTTTTATTTTGAATGGTGTTTTACGTTAATTTTTGGCACATGTTAGACCATGTTTGACTGTCGATTGTTTTGTGGTTTGTTCATTTTACACTTTAATAAGCATATTCTGTCTTTGATATACCTGTTGCGGCTCCATCACACGTGACAATAATATAAAAGTCTAGTGTCACTGTGTTGTTACTGCAGTTGGCGCTATTGTCTCCAACACTGCACACATATCCCATAGTGCAAGCGTCATATGATGTCATTTCCGTTTTAAGAATGGCAACCCAGTCCATTGCGAAGCCGTTGTATTCGTCTTCCACGCATGCACTTATGTATTTTAGAGTCAATATATATTCAGCAAACTGTTCTGTTCCTGTAGCTGAAACAGAATTTTAGTAACGAGAACATTATTCGAAAACAATAGAAGGATTTGAAACAATGGAGTATACCAAGTGCGACATATAGGAAAGTGAGAAACATATACTAGTATGGAGAAGATGAAAAATAAATTAAATTGAGTGTTGATTTTTGCAGATTTGAATCACATAGAAATTAAGAGTTATCACGGGGTAGTATTACATGATTGGAAAGTAACAGATTAATGGCGGATTATTCCAGAAATATTACCGAAGGTCCGTTATATTTATTGCAAATTAAAAAGCGAATACAATTTTACAAACAATAAAATAAAATAAAACATGCTAGGCATATTTACTAGGCCTATCAAATGTTTCTTAATTCATTTCTTCTATCACCTTACAGTAGCTATCCCGCCATCAACGGGCAAATTTTACAACATCTGTACACCGTTTCTGAAACCTACTGATGACGAGGTATATATATAACTTAATATTTTGAGAATTTAAACTCTGTAGACACAATGTAAACGGCTTTAACCAGCAAGGCCAAACCCCATGACAGGAGCGTCGAATTAAGAGTTACCAACCCATAATTAATTTTTTGAATATTCAATGACGGCTTTTCAAAAACGCTTGCATAAACCTATACTTTTAGTAGGCATATATACGTTTTTTCATGCCCTGAACACCTGGATAGTTTTGATAAACGTTTTTTTAGTGAAATGATGCCATTATTTGGCGGGTTAGTTTCTTTAACTTTCTTTTATTCATATGCATATTGAGTTACTAGTGTTAATAAAGGAACAATACACACACACATTAAAGATGAATGCCAATTAAACAAATGTAACTTTTAAACATCATATGAACATTTCTTGATAGTCACGGAGAGAAACGTATATTTAAATCCGCTACTAAGTTGTATTAAGAATACGTATTATTTGCATGACGTAGATACTACTTTTACCACTGCGTGACTGCACGGGCAAATGAGGTAAATCTGAATTGCATAGCTGCACAAATTTAATATTTTAGTTTACCTATACATGCTGGTGGGAAATCATAGGGGCTCCAATTTCCATCTTCAGTACATGTGTACAAATCAGTCACTTTAAACGGCAACATGTAACCATCGTTACACGTGACTGTGCATCCAGCAGCTGTCCCATTGGTTGTGCCGTTAGATGACGAATTTGTGACGTCAATAAGTTCATCGGAACACGCAAGCTCACCATTGATGGGCGTGGGTGGGGTTGGACACATGGTTACTGAAACACACACCCAAACAGTAGAGTTTCGATACCAGGCTCAATAAATTCCAGACAATATACATTAACCGTAATCCAAACTCGTCAACACAAAATAATGAGGAAAAAGAAATGAAGATAAATCACAGTAAGGGAGTGAACATAATTATGCTCCTTAACTGTCCAAGTTTGCTTTACAATTTCTATCATCAATTAGTAGTAGAACATATTGGTCAACTGTGTCAAAGGATTGAAATCTAGTCAAATTTACCTTGGCATGTTGTGCTACTCAAGTCCCAAAATGGAACGGGCGGTTGACTTGAGCTGTTAACCTCACATTTAACGTAATTCGGTCCAAGTATTGTGTAGTAGTGGGCGCACGCGAAGTCGCACGTGGTCCCAACATCGAAGCCCTTGTCGCATGTATAACTAAGATTCTCGTCATGAAGGTAGTCAGCTAAATTCCCGCACGTTTGCACTGGAATGGGTAACAATCGTGTATACATGTAGTGGAATGGGTAACAAGCTTGTATACATGTACTGGAATGGTTAACGATCAGGTATAAATGTATTGTAATGGGTACCAATCGTGTATACATGTACAGGAGTGGGTAACACTCGTGTATAAATATACAGGAATGGGTAACAATTGTGTATAAACGTACTGGAATGGGTAACAATCGTGTATAATTGTAAAGGAATGGGTAACAATCGTGTATAAATGTATTGGAATGGGTAACACTCATGTATATATATACTGGAATGGTAACAAGCTTGTATACATGTATTCGAATGGGTAACAATCGTGTATAAATGTATTGGAATGGGTAACACTCGTGGAAACATGTACTGGAATGGGTAACAATCGTGTATAAATGCATTGGAATGGATAACAATCGTGTATATATGTATTGGAATGGGTGACATTGGAATGGGTAACAATCGTGTATAAATGTACTGGAATGGGTAACAATCGTGTATAAATGTATTGGAATGGGTAGCCATCGTGTATACATGTACTGGAATGGGTAACACTCGTGAAAACATGTACTGGAATGAGTAACAATCGTGTATACATGTACTGGGATGGGTAACAATCGTGTATAAATGTACAGGAATGGTTAACAAGCGTGTATATATGTACATGAATGGGTATGCATCGTGTGTAAATGTACTGGAATAGGTAACAATCGTGTATAAATGTAAAGGAATGGGTAACAATTGTGTATAAATGTAAAGGAATGGGTAACAATCGTGTATAAATGTACTGGAATGGGTAACAATTGTGTATAAATGTACTGGAATGGGTAACAATCGTGTATACATGTAAAGGAATGGGTAACAATCGTGTATAAATATACTGGAAAGGGTATCAATCGTGTATAAATATACTGGAAAGGGTAACAATCGTGTATAAATGTAAAGGAATGGGTAACAATCGTGTATAAATGTAAAGGAATGGGTAATAATCGTGTATAAATGTAAAGGAATGGGTAACAATCATGTTTAAATGTATTTGAATGGGTAACAATCGTGTATATATGTACTGGGAAGGGTAACAATCGTGTATAAATGTACAGGAATGGGTAACACTCGTGTATAATTGTACAGGAATGGGTAACACTCGTGTATAAATGTACTAGAATGGGTAACAATCGTGTATAAATGTACTGGAATGGGTACCAATCGTGTATACATGTACAAATGGGTAACACTCGTGTATACATGTACATGAATGGGTATCAATCGTGTATAATTGTACAGGAATGGGTAACAATCGTGTATAAATGTACGATTCTCGCAGCTAGAATAAAGGAAAATAGCTTGTGTATCCAGTAGGCATGTCCAGAAAAATAACTGCGTCTTTGGCTATTTTATTTGCATAAAATAAGCAGATACACTGCTTATCTGGGGCACTGCGGTCCTGGACCTAAACGATGCTTAGTTGTTTTCTTTCTGATTTACACCATGGACATTCGTGCTGAGGAGTCCATAACGTTGTGTACTATTAACAAACATGTGTGCCAAGTTTCAAATCCTTCGGACAATTCGTTTATGAGAAATGGGGAAAATCAAAAGCGTTTACCAAAAACTTGGACAAAAACGTCAAAACGCAAAGACTGACGGACGGACGGAAATCACCATCACCAAACCATAAGCTTGGATTTGTTAAGCAATCCGTCTCAAAGAGCACTAAATACACTGGACATGGGTCAAGTTCCGCTCTGGATGGTAAGACAGCAGCATCCAAGAAGGCAAGTTTGGTTTTTAGGCTTTTCTATTTTTTATTTTCATATATATGATCATCTATGTGTTATACTTATATTGCCTATTGCTGCTGCCTGGTTGTAAGAGGATATAACCTGGCGGCCATATCTTTATTAACACGATCCCGCTTTATTGGGATGACACTAGGGTAAGAGTGAACCTGGTTTTAACCCCCTGCGGCCTTTTTGCCACTGACTGTTCTAAGGCGGTAGCCCTATTGTCAACCCGTTTGTATTTGTGATGTCACATGCCTTGCATATTAATATTGTATTTCTTGTTTCTTCTAATGCGTGTTTTTGGTTGACTGTGTTCTGTGGAAGCTGCATTTCCTGTTCGATATTTATACCTACTTTTAGTCACAACAGCGGTTTTAATTTATAACCTATGCTATTTAACATCTGCTCTTATTTAGATATACCTTTTTCAGTTATTTTGCCACGAACGTTCCAAAGCGGTACTCGTCGGGGGCCACTTTCCGTCACTTATGTAAACATAAACTAATTTTTCAGACGAATCTATGTATCCTGATATGTTTACTCTATTTTCTATTAGGTTACCTCTTCCTGGAAATTTGATACCAAAGATTTTGTTTTATATAAATTATCGAAGTGGCACGTGCCCTTTTTATAAATAGACTAAAACTGAGAAATCATTTTGTTTACAAGCCCAGTATTTTATCGAGCGATAGATTCAACTAGGTCAAGATACAGAAAACTTTTATGAATTAGAAACTTGTTTGCAAGTCTATTCAACAATTTCATTGTAAAAATGGTATGTTTGCATTGTTCCATCAGTCACATCGATCGTTATAACATTGCGCCTGATAACGTCAATGTAAAATGTTCAATGACGACAATTTACAGTAACTCTGTGTAAATCAGGTTGTACGAGCTGCTTCTCTTTGGTTAAACTATATAATCACGGTATATTTAAACTGCGTCCACTGAAGAGTGATAAAAATATGACGTCATTACAGTGTTATCTGTTTAATAGTTTATGATCAATCTCTACCCAGAGTACACTCGTTCCTCATTTGACTCTGTCAACGTCAAAGGAAGTAGGGCGAACGGTTAGGTCACGTGATTATCCAAAAACGTTATGACGATGTTTATAAAAATAAATCCTTTTTGCGTGATCTGCAAAGATAAAATATAGACCTATATTGAATAATTTCAATTTTTATTTCTATGAGTTTTTTTTTTTTTATTAATGTTCTGCTATCGATGCTATCGAGCTTCAGTTTGAAATGATTACATATGCGTTTCGATTGAAGAGACCGTACGTATTATTTTTGTAGTAAAATAGTCCCGATTAAAACTAAATTCATGCATTATTTTAAATCTTGCAACATCTAATTTGCAGATATTCTGAAAATTATATTTACACAAGAAATAAATAAGTTTCAGGCAAACATATTCCAATTTAACAGGTTTTACAAAAATCTTGTAATTTAGTAGTTAGCAGAGATATATGTGAGTGCAAGGAACGATAACTCTGCGTGGAGATTGGTTTATTATGCGGCAGTATGCGCGCGCATCCCCAACGCCATATAAGGAAGTAAACACATGTTTCGGAGAAATCCCTTTCGTTTTTGTACCGCTTATTTACTTTTTTGGTTGTTTTTCCTGTTTCCAATCTTCAGTTATAAACGTCTGACAATAAGTGACATCGCGTAAGTAATTTGCAGTGTAAAAACATTTTTTAAATGAGAATGACGGAAACTGGGCTTGGACGGAAACTGGCCTCTAACGAGTACCACTATTGTACCACTATTGTCAACCCTGTGTGTTTGTGATCTCGCATACTTAGCTTATATGTTTCCGTGTAAATGTCGTCTGCTTGGTACATATGTATGGTTTGGTTGTCTGTGTTCTGTGTTATATGTTTCCGTGTAAATGTCGTCTGCTTGGTACATATGTTTGGTTTGGTTGACTGTGTTCTGTGTTATATGTTTCCGTGTAAATGTCGTCTGCTTGGTACATATGTATGCGTTTGGTTGACTGTGTTCTGTGTTATACGTTTCCGCGTAAATGTCGTCTGCTTGGTACATATGTATGCGTTTGGTTGACTGTGTTCTGTGTTATACGTTTCCGCGTAAATGTCGTCTGTTTGGTACATATGTATGCGTTTGGTTGACTGTGTTATACATTTCCGCGTAAATGTCGTCTGCTTAGTACATATGTATGCGTTTGGTTGACTGTGTTCTGAGTTATACCTTTCCGCGTAAATGTCGTCTGTTTGGTACATATGTATGCGTTTGGTTGACTGTGTTCTGTGACTGCTACATTTCATGTTTGGCATTTAATACCAATTATATAATGATAAGGATACTGGACTAGAATTTGTAACTGAAATTGGCGCTATTTATGTATTACATGCACGTTTAACAATTATATGCATTATTTATAAAGCCGAATGAAAATTACCTTCAACGTTGATGATTACACTGCAGTTCGGGGATGTATTACTGTCGATGTCACTTGCTTCATAAAAAGCCGTATACTGTCCTAAACTGAGAACATCTCCTGGTTCTGGACCGGATGTACGGTAGACTGTCACATTTCCGCTGTTATCGACAACTCCCGGAAGATCCCACCTGATCACACCGGAAGTGTGTCCTGTTTCTAAATATGAAGTAACTATAGGAACACACGTGATCTCCGGAGGCTGAATATCTGGAAGTAAAACAAAGACCATGGATAAAGACACAGCATCTAGTAAAAATAGCACCTAGTAAAACAAAGACCATGAATAAAGACACAACACCTAGTAAAACAAAGACCATGGATAAAGACACAGCACCTAGTACAAATAGACCATGAACAGCACCTAGTAAAACAAAGACCATGAACAAAGACACAGCACCTAGCAAAACAAAGACCATGAACAAAGACACAGCACCTAGCAAAACAAAGACCATGAACAAAGACACAGCACCTAGTAAAAATAAAGAGCCTGAAAACTTGTAACTATATAGTGAAATGGATTTTCATCTGAGATTTATCCACAATGCGGCAAACGTAATATTCCACAGCTAGACCAACGGTATGTGTCTTATGTATACTTGACCAACGATATGTGTCTTATGTATACTTGACCAACGGTATGTGTCTTATGTATACTTGACCAATGGTATGTTTCTTATGTATACTAGACCAACGGTATGTGTCTTGTGTATACTTGACCAACGGTATGTGTCTTATGTATCCTAGACCAACGGTATGTGTCTTATGTATACTAGACCAACGGTATGTGTCTTATGTATACTTGACCAACGGTATGTGTCTTATGTATACTAGACCAACGGTATGTGTCTTATGTATACTAGACCAACGGTTTGTGTCTTATGTATACTAGACCAACGGTTTGTGTCTTATGTATACTTGACCAACGGTATGTGTCTTATGTATACTTGACCAATGGTATGTGCCTTATGTATACTTGACCAACGGTATGTGTATTATGTATACTAGACCAACGGTATGTGTCTTATGTATACTAGACCAACGGTATGTGTCTTATGTATACTTGACCAACGGTATGTGTCTTATGTATACTTGACTAACGGTATGTGTCTTATGTATACTAGACCAACGGTATGTGTCTTATGTATACTAGACCAACGGTATGTGTCTTATGTATACTTGACCAACGGTATGTGTCTTATGTATACTACTGCTGAAGTGGGTCGTATACAGACATGCAATACTTTTCTAGATAATGTTTACGTATAGGATAGAGGCTATGAAGAGAAATCTTCACCATTAAGTAACCGAAAGGGAGGGTGCGTAGTCTATGTTCTCTTCATAGACTGTATCCGGCTTAGTGTTTTCGATATGTTTTATCGATAGTCTCTATTCTTAACCATGAAGAGCGCTGGTAGCAAAATCTTCATGTATAATGGTGCAAGTATTTGAAATTCTGAGCCATCTGGTTGGTTTAAAAAGTAGAGTAAACAATAAGTTTCGTAAGAAGTACTTTTCTCTATATATTGTAATCACTATATGAAGGACTTTCTTAAAGTAGTTATCCCGCCAACAACAGCCAACTTTTACTACATATGTACACCGTTTTTAAACCTACTGACGACTAGGTATATATATAAAAATATTTTGAGAATCCAAACTCTATAGACAATATAAACGGCTTTAACCAGCCGGGCCAACCATAGCCATGCAGTGTACCTCACAATCAGGCCCGTAGCTATTATTTTTTACCTACGATTTCCTACGTTTCAGTGCATTTCCCATACACAACTGCCAGTAAGCATCACATGATTTTATTTGATATACCATTCAATTAATACTTTAATTAGTTCTACCTCTCCAAAATAATACCGAGGCAACTGCCTCGGTTTGTCTCAGCATAGCTACGGGCCTGTCAATGTATTGTATGTAACGTATGAACTATTTTCTCAATATATATGATGTACGCCATGCTCTACTTTTTACATCTTACCAACGCAGTATGGGTTTCCGGCAATTTTCCACTCTCCATCCGCTTGGCATTGTGCATACGTTGATATGACTCTGTGTTCACTGTTAGTGTACAGCTGAGCTTCCATGAACTGATGCATCGCAAGTGTATATGTTGCCATTGCTTGTGAAGCCAGCTGCTCCTTTTCCAGCGCCAGATCGTCTGCATGGTCAGCGTTTAGTTGTGCCTCATCAGCTATGCTCTTTGTTCTTTCTGCTTCCTGTTTTGCTATGCTTACCTGTTCAGTTAAATTACTTACACTAGTCTCGATTGCGTTTATATCACTGATTATTTGATCAAGTTGTTGATTGATGGTTGAAACGATTGCCAATAAAATATCAACGTTCTCCGAACCATTTGCCACAGAGTTATTTACGTCTTGTTGTGCAACAGCCAGATTAGCTTCGGTATCATTAAATAAACCAATCGCTTCGTTAAGTTCATTTATGGCGCCTTGTAAATCTTCGTCTAGTTCAGCACTTGTGTTTGCAGCCTGTTCATACACATCGTTAGCCAAATCAGCATTTTCTTGTGCGATATCTGCAGTTTCTCGTGCTTCGTCTGCCTCTTCTCTGTAATAGTAAGAAAACATGTGAAAATCTGCCCTCTAAAATATGTGTACGTTCATTTGATATAAATGCTATGACCAATAGACGAGTAATATATACGGGACTGTTAGATTTGCAGTTGGTATAATAGATTGCCGCACCCAGTAACATGGTGGCAGACTTCGATGGGTAGATATAACGCATGCTCACTGTAAATGGTACTACTGTGTAAATAAAACAATCTGTAGAGAGTTAAACAATTTTTGCTGGAAAATGACAATTCTATCTTGGTATAGGTACGTTGCGACTACGATGTGACTACACACTCGCTATAAAGCACATACACTGTAAGATGAGTCCTACTGTGGACTAGCGCAAACAATTATTTCCAGTATAAGCTAATTTCTGCTGCGTCCTACTGGCACTTGATCCGCGAAACATTTGATATATGTTAACCTTCACCCTACCAACACACACGGACATTTTATATTAAACAGGTACACGTAGTAGGAAAAGTCAGAGTTGTGTGTGGGTTTCTTTCATACTTTCGTTTATGCTGATCAAACACTACACTAAACTTCCGGTTTGATCTGATTGGATGGTATACCATGTCGACAGCTCAATCGTGCAAATTTGGCCATTTCCGTCACTGGCCGGGATTATGTATTGTCTGTATTTCGACGGATCGGTATGTTTAAAAATTTGACATTTTGTTAGCCGGAAGGCAACGGGACAGAAAATAGTGCACTGTTGCTATATAAACAACAGATAAATGTTATATCACTGCTTTCATATAAATAAACTGCAGGTGAAGGAATCGGTTAAATGACATTGCAAAACGTTGATGATGATTTTTATTTTGAATGCAGATTCGTTTTGGTGGGAATCTAAGGCGCCTCATGCTAGGACGACGTAACCAATATGGAAATATTAGAGTTACATTCGAGTTATGCTTCGAAGAAGTGTACGAGATATTGCTAATGTGGAGAATACGTATAGAACGTCCAATCAGATCGCTTGTCGACTTTCGACCGGAAGTTGGTTTGAAGATCAACGGAAACGAAAGTATGAATCTGTTCAGACTTTAAAAAAGTGTCACGTGACATTTATCTCTTAGAAACGTCAGCATACTTAGTAATATTATACGCCAGAAGAGCTTGATCAACAGCAGCCTCTAGCTCGGCTTTATAGTCGGCCTCCTGGTCGTCGTTTCTCAGCACGTAATCGTTGCTACACGACAACCAACATATACTGCCAAAGTCACCCTTAGTGTCGTCACACGTGAACTCAACGTCTGTAATGTTCGCTGGCTCGTCCTCACATCGTACAACTGTGCAGGTAAAACACGTGAAGGTACAATCTACAGTATTACTGACTACATCACACTGATCAACCTATGTTTGCTAGTTAATAGGTCGAATAAGCTTTGAGTAAAATAATATATAGAAAGACATAAACAAATCTGTATATGTAAAAAGTAAAATAGTAAAATATGCTACTTAGTGCGTAAAAGCATGTATTTATCTTCGCTGTATTGCACTGGGTCCTTCATTCGAAGGACTCGTCCAGTGTGAAATAATTTTGAAGTATTTCGAGAAACATTATCTAAGTTTGATAGAACGCACAATCCCTGGGTTGCTAAACGCAAGTGCTAAACCATTACCCCACGGCGACGCATGCTACTTGACCACACGCGGGATCCAAATCAGTAACAGTCACAATCAAATATATCTTGCTTTACATTTGCATACTGTTAGATATTTCATTGATGGCGACATTTAATGTGTCCAAGAAGTCGATATATATTTTAAAATTTAAATTAGAAATTAACGTTGGCGCCGTATGTTATTTATATCATACTTACGTATACACTGAGAAATATTACCACCATATGACCACGTGCCATCGTCAGAACAAACAGTACTGGAGGTTCCATTCAGCTGGTACCCATGGTCACAGAGAAAGGAACAGTTACTCCCGCGGTTATTGTAGTCGGAGCATGACGTGTTACCGTTCCTGATGTGGACTAAAGGAGGACATGTCGGGACTGTAGGTAAAACACGATGTTGATTTAAATAGTGGGAGTATCAACATCTCAAGAAACAGAATAATATTATTCGTATTTGTTGGTCACGAAAACAGGGAGTGATCATTGGCAACTGCAACTTGAAGATACATTTATGATTTAGTGTTTTTAGCGAGAGAGAAGGTATAACATTGAGCCATATTGAGGTATTATACATGGGTAGTATGTTTATAAATAGGTCAATTGAGGATTCATATAGGATTTTAAGCATTAAACGCCTTAACAAAATGACTTATTAAATGATTCAACAAGCAAGAGGGTAATTGGAAAGCTCGATTGGTTGGATAAGTCAAATGCATAAAATTGAACATGCTATAGCAACAATACACATTACACTAAAATAAACCTACCTTCTGCGGTTACAATAAATGTGCAAGGCCAGTTCATGTTATTGTCATCCACCGCCATGTATGATATCACGTGATGCGTTCCCGGGGTTACTGAACTGACGAAAACTGCTGGGGACTTCGCTCCCACAATCTGCTCCATACTAAAGTCAAACAAAAACACGTAGTTTATATAGTCTATAAATAGTGTTACAAGTTTTAAATGTAACGAGAACGGAAGCAAAGCCAGCAATACAAAAACATAATTAACAAATTTATTTACATAAAATATTCACCTACAAAATAAACAAATCCAGTTTTTCATTAATATGCAAGTTTTGAAATAAGTCCAAATAAAATTATCCAATGTTCCTTTAATTCACATTAGAAAGTGTCTCTTTAATCCAAAACAGTAAGTGTCTCTTTAATCCGAAACAGTAAGTGTCTCTTTAATCCAAATGAAAAGTGTCCTTTCAGTCCAAATTATTTCCAATTTAGTCCAAATATCCAATTTCACTGTTATTATGAATGAGCACAATAATAAGTAAATCCTCTCACACATATGTTATATATTTTTTAAAAGCATTCAGTTCAAAATTAACTTTTTACTGAATACTAATCTTCCGAACTGAACTGCTGAGCTGCTCCCAGAGTCTGTTTATATACTGCCACAGAGTGTTCCAAAAACTTCCCTACTAAAACAGTCCAATGAGAACAGTCCAAATTTCATCATAAACGAATGTGCATAAACAGTTTGCATAAATGATAAACATGTTTACATCTATACTAATTTTAACTGTTCTTCAAGGCCAAATGAATAATAAACATGCAACATATAAACATTGAGATATAGGTAACAGTAAATAGCCCTCATTGGCCAGCAGCAATACTAAAACACGTACTTAGATTTAAATACTAAATCTATGAAAAAATACTCTTTCAATGGCTCATGACGCTTATTTAAGTAAGTCTATTAAGTCTATTTACATGCTTTGGAAAGGCTGGTGCTTTAAACAGACTAGACAAGTCTACACATTTGACTAAGTTGTGATTCTCTTGGTATGTAAGGTTCAATGGATGATACACATGTAACAAATAATTATTCCTGGTGAAAAGTGAGTACGAAAGTCGAACTGGAAACGCAGAAATGAAACAGTCAATCCAAAACACGCATACAAAACACGCGTACAAAACACGCATACAAAACACGCATACAAAACACGCATACAAACACACAAAACACGCATACAAAACACGCATACAAAACATACAAAACACGCATACAAAACACGCAAACAAAAACGCATAAAAACACGCATACAAAACACGCATACAAAACATACAAAACACGCAAACAAACACGCATACAAAAAACGCATACAGAAAAAACGCATACAAAACACGCATACAAAACAAGCATACAAAACAAACGCACGTATCAATGAAAAATAGAAGCGAAATATGCGACACCACAAACAAAAAAGTTTGACGATAGGGGTACAGCCTTGGAATTGCCAGTTGCAAAATATCCGCAAGAGGTTTATACTAGGTTCTAGTGTGTACCAGGAGGTTTACACCAGGTTCTAGTGTTACCAGGAGGTTACACCAGGTTCTAGTGAGTACCAGGAGGTAAACACCAGGTTTTAGTGTGTACCAGGAGGTTTACACTAGGTTCTAGTGTGTACCAGGAGGTAAACACCAGGTTTAAGTGTGTACCAGGAGGTAAACACCAGGTTTTAGTGTGCACCAGGAGGTTTACACCAGGTTCTAGTGTGCACCAGGAGATTTACACCAGGTTCTAATGTGCACCAGGAGGTTTACACCAGGTTCTAGTGTGCACCAGGAGGTTTACACCAGGTTCTAGTGTGCACCAGGAGGTTTACACCAGGTTCTAGTGTGCACCAGGAGGTTAACACCAGGTTCTAGTGTGCACCAGGAGGTTTACACCAGGTTCTAGTGTGCACCAGGAGGTTAACACCAGGTTCTAGTGTGCACCAGGAGGTTAACACCAGGCTCTAGTATGTACCAGGAGGTAAACACCAGGTTCTAGTGTGCACCAGGAGGTTACACCAGGTACTAGTGTGCACCAGGAGGTTGACACCAGGTTCTAGTGTGCACCAGGAGGTTAACACCAGGTTCTAGTGTGCACCAGGAGGTTTACACCAGGTTCTAGTGTGCACCAGGAGGTTAACACCAGGTTCTAGTGTGTACCAGGAGGTAAACACCAGGTTCTAGTGTGCACCAGGAGGTTACACCAGGTACTAGTGTACACCAGGAGGTTTACACCAGGTTCTAGTGTGCACCAGGAGGTTTACACCAGGTTCTAGTGTGTACCAGGAGGTAAACCCCAGGTTTTAGTGTCCACCAGGAGGTTAACACCAGGTTCTAGTGTGTACCAGGAGGTTTACATCAGGTTCTAGTGTGCACCATGAGGTTTACACCAGGTTCTAGTGAGCACCAGGGGGTATACACCAGGTTCTAGTGTGCACCAGGAGGTTTACACCAGGTTCTAGTAAGCACCAGGAAGTTTACACTAGGCTCTAGTGTGCACCAGGAGGTTTACACCATGTTCTAGTGTGTACCAGGAGGTTTACACCAGGTTCTAGTGTGCACCAGGAGGTTTACACCAGGTTCTAGTAAGCACCATGAGGTTTACACCAGGTTCTAGTGTGTACCAGGAGGTTTACACCAGGTTCTAGTGTGCACCAGGAGGTTTACACCAGGTTCTAGTGAGCACCATGAGGTTTACACCAGGTTCTAGTGTGTACCAGGAGGTTTACACCAGGTTCTAGTGTGCACCAGGAGGTTTACACCAGGTTCTAGTTTGCACCAGGAGGTTTACACCAGGTTCTTGTGAGCACCAGGAGGGTTACACCATGTTCTAGTGTGCACCAGGAGGTTTACACCAGGTTCTAGTTTGCACCAGGAGGTTTACACCAGGTTCTAGTGTGTACCAGGAGGTTTACTCCAGGTTCTATTGTGCACCAGGAGGTTTACACCAGGTTCTAGTTTGCACCAGGAGGTTTACACCAGGTTCTAGTGAGCACCAGGATGGTTACACCATGTTCTAGTGTGCACCAGGAGGTTTACACCAGGTTCTAGTTTGCACCAGGAGGTTTACACCAGGTTCTAGTGTGCACCAGGAGGTTTACACCAGGTTCTAGTGTGTACCAGGAGGTTAACACCAGGTTCTAGTGTGCACCAGGAGGTTTACACCAGGCTCTAGTGTGCACCAGGAGGTTTACACCAGGTTCTAGTTTGCACCAGGCGGTTTACACCAGGTTCTAGTGTGCACCATGGAGGTTTACACCAGGTTCTAGTGTGCACCATGGAGGTGTAAACCTCCTGGTACACACTAGAACCTGGTGTAAACCTAGTGTGTACCAGGAGGTTTACACCAGGTTCTAGTGTGTACCAGGAGGTATACACCAGGTTTTAGTGTGTACCAGGAGGTTACACCAGGTTCTAGTGTGTACCAGGAGGTTTACACCAGGTTCTAGTTTGCACCAGGAGGTTTACACCAGGTTCTAGTGAGCACCAGGAGGTTTACACCATGTTCTAGTGTGCACCAGGAGGTTTACACCAGGTTCTAGTTTGCACCAGGAGGTTTACACCAGGTTCTAGTGTGCACCAGGAGGTTTACACCAGGTTCTAGTGTGTACCAGGAGGTTAACACCAGGTTCTAGTGTGCACCAGGAGGTTTACACCAGGCTCTAGTGTGCACCAGGAGGTTTACACCAGGTTCTAGTTTGCACCAGGCGGTTTACACCAGGTTCTAGTGTGCACCATGGAGGTTTACACCTGGTTCTAGTGTGCACCATGGAGGTGTAAACCTCCTGGTACACACTAGAACCTGGTGTAAACCTAGTGTGTACCAGGAGGTTTACACCAGGTTCTAGTGTGTACCAGGAGGTATACACCAGGTTCTAGTGTGTACCAGGAGGTTACACCAGGTTCTAGTGTGTACCAGGAGGTTTACACCAGGTTCTAGTTTGCACCAGGAGGTTTACACCAGGTTCTAGTGTGCACCAGGAGGTTTACACCAGGTTCTAGTGTGTACTAGGAGGTTTACACCAGGTTCTAGTGTGTACTAGGAGGTTTACACCAGGTTCTAGTGTGCACCAGGAGGTTTACAGAAGGTTCTAGTGTGCACCAGGAGGTTTACACCAGGTTCTAGTGTGCACCAGGAGGTTTACACCAGGTTCTAGTGTGCACCAGGAGGTTTACACCAGGTTCTAGTGTGTACTAGGAGGTTTACACCAGGTTCTAGTTTGAATCAAACCTCATTCTTACCCTATATATACTCAAAACGGCCCACTGGTTAGCTTAAATCGATTGTATGCGTACATAACCTCGCTATTACCCTGTCTTCAGCGACAAAATTGAAAAGACAGTGTAAATAAAAGTACGTTCCCTCAAATATAAATCGCTAACAAGAAAGCCAATGTTGTGCGTAAACTCCTTTTATCTATTATGCCAACACAGAAGGAATGAATAAAGGAACGACAATGAATGTGTTCTTACTAAATGTTTAATCCCTGAGTGACTCTTAACAAGTGGGGATTCGAGAGACATGCATACTACGTCGTCCGTTAATTTTATTAAGCGATGGGAAGGTTTATTTGAGCAGGACTTTAATACGGATATTTCGAAAAATAAAACGCGTTAAAAACATTTTTTGCTGAAAAAATGCAAAAAAAATGCTTAAAATTACCTATTAAATGTCTTAATTTTACAATATGAATTTGTATATTGAGACATCTCCTTTCTTAAAAAAAAGAGAAAGATTTTGTTCTTTTAAAAAATTGTCCTACTTTTCAAATGTTCTGGTCATTATGATCAATCTGCAATAATGTGAATAAGTTTGTGTTATTATTCTATTGTAATTCTTTACAATATGCCGATAATATGTCTAATTACAGAATATCAGAGAATATGGTATTCTTTATAACCTATGCTGGTCAGCACCTATGCAGTTAGAGGCATTATTAAAAACTAATAGTTTGAGTTCAGTGTATTATCAGCTGTTCATGGTAAGCTCTGCCTTTATTTGATGTGTGTAGCTGCTACCGGCCATGCAGGTATACTACAAAACTACAAAACATGTAGTCCTATTACAGCAAGCTGTAGGTCTAATTGAGTTTGAGTCACATATTAATTATAAACTTGCAAATTAAAATGTAATTGTCTGGACAGACTGTTGAATGTCAGTCAGGCTGCAGGATAAATATGTCAGTTTACACATCATTAACCAGTGCGAAAATAAACCATTATTTTGTTTAACTTGTTTTACATTGATTTAATTATCTTTGGTTGGTTTCACACATCGACAAGATTTTGTGACATATATGTTAGAATTTTGCTGATTCAGGTTGGATATTGGGATTAGGGTTTATAGAGGAATTAGGGTTTATAGAGGGATTGGGGGATTGGGGGAATAGGAACTTGGGATGTTTTGTTAGTGGTTCCATTTGAAGGATTCGATTCATTGTTTTCATTTAAGATATTTATGTCACTAGACGGTGATTTATGGTCTTGTAAATATACTGCTGATGGTGGTTCATGTTGATGGTGGTTCATGCTGATGGTGGTTCATGCTGATGGTGGTTCATGCTGATGGTGGTTCATGCTGATGGTGGTTCATGTTGATGGTGGTTCATGCTGATGGTGGTTCATGCTGATGGTGGTTCATGCTGATGGTGGTTCATGTTGATGGTGGTTCATGCTGATGGTGGTTCATGCTGATGGTGGTTCATGTTGATGGTGGTTCATGCTGATGGTGGTTCATGCTGATGGTGGTTCATGCTGATGGTGGTTCATGCTGATGGTGGTTCATGTTGATGGTGGTTCATGCTGATGGTGGTTCATGCTGATGGTGGTTCATGTTGATGGTGGTTCATGCTGATGGTGGTTCATGCTGATGGTGGTTCATGCTGATGGTGGTTCATGCTGATGGTGGTTCATGCTGATGGTGGTTCATGCTGATGGTGGTTCATGCTGATGGTGGTTCATGTTGATGGTGGTTCATGCTGATGGTGGTTCATGCTGATGGTGGTTCATGCTGATGGTGGTTCATGCTGATGGTGGTTCATGCTGATGGTGGTTCATGTTGATGGTGGTTCATGTTGATGGTGGTTCATGCTGATGGTGGTTCATGCTGATGGTGGTTCATGCTGATGGTGGTTCATGTTGATGGTGGTTCATGCTGATGGTGGTTCATGCTGATGGTGGTTCATGTTGATGGTGGTTCATGTTGATGGTGGTTCATGCTGATGGTGGTTCATGTTGATGGTGGTTCATGCTGATGGTGGTTCATGCTGATGGTGGTTCATGCTGATGGTGGTTCATGCTGATGGTGGTTCATGTTGATGTTGGTTCATGTTGATGGTGGTTCATGCTGATGGTGGTTCATGTTGATGGTGGTTCACGCTGATGGTGGTTCATGCTGATGGTGGTTCATGCTGATGGTGGTTCATGCTGATGGTGGTTCATGTTGATGGTGGTTCATGCTGATGGTGGTTCATGCTGATGGTGGTTCATGCTGATGGTGGTTCATGCTGATGGTGGTTCATGCTGATGGTGGTTCATGCTGATGGTGGTTCATGCTGATGGTGGTTCATGCTGATGGTGGTTCATGCTGATGGTGGTTCATGCTGATGGTGGTTCATGCTGATGGTGGTTCATGCTGATGGTGGTTCATGCTGATGGTGGTTTATGCTGATGGTGGTTCATGCTGATGGTGGTTCATGCTGATGGTGGTTCATGCTGATGGTGGTTCATGTTGATGGTGGTTCATGCTGATGGTGGTTCATGCTGATGGTGGTTCATGCTGATGGTGGTTCATGCTGATGGTGGTTCATGCTGATGGTGGTTCATGCTGATGGTGGTTCATGCTGATGGTGGTTCATGCTGATGGTGGTTCATGCTGATGGTGGTTCATGCTGATGGTGGTTCATGCTGATGGTGGTTCATGCTGATGGTGGTTCATGTTTTTTTAACAATTGGCCTATATTCCGACAATATTGTTAGCCATCAGGTGTGCGCACAGTATACGAACTATTTTTTTTTCTATGACAACACAAGGTTTCCAAGTGCCTTGTTGTATCCGAATGGGCTCCCATATTTCCAGGGATGGCAGGTTTGGCTGTTTTATCATACTGTTGCTTATGTTATTGTTGTTTGGACATCTGCCATACTGTTGTTTTGGATTGGGGTACCTTAGGGTACATATTCCTAGGATGGGCAGGTAAAAAAAAAGATATATTTTTTCTCCCCATAAGTAATTCACTTGGTTCATGAACTATGTTCAATGGAATTGCACGATACTCGAGAATTCCTATCAGATGGTCTCTCTCAGCCTGCTTTGATTTTTGGAGTATGCGTTTAACAATCCCAACATATTTTTCGGCTTATCCATTGGATTGTGGATAGTGTAGGCTGGATTTTACATGTTGAAATCCCATTTCTTCCCAAACTTTTGGAATTCTACACTAATGTAATATGTAGGTCCATCAGACATTACTTTATGAGGAATTCTGTGACGTGAGAACCAACACTTCATTTTTTTGATGATAGTGCTGGTTTTTTTTTACTTCAGTTTTTTCTATTTCAAAATAGTCACTGTAATAGTCTACTACCAGAAGATAATCTTCACTATCCAAAGTAAACATATCGGTAGCGACATTTTCCACGGGTATTTAGGTATTTCATTTGAGATAAGTGGTTCTTTGGGGTTCGAACATCGGTGCTCTATACAAATTGTACACTGTAGTACTTTATCATTTATATCAGATGATAGTTTCACGAGCTCGGCGTGTACATTTTTCTACACCAAAATGACCTGTGTGGAGAATGTCGATCATTTTGATCTGAGCTCCCTAAGGAGAAGAATGGGCCTCTCACCGTTAACGACAATACCATCAACCACCGACAACTCTTCCCGACAATACCGTCAATCACCGACAACTCTTCACGACAATACCACCAACCACCGACAACTCTTCACGACAATACCGTCAACCACCGACAACTCTTCACGACAATACCATCAACCACCGACAACTCTTCACAACAATACCATCACCGTTAACGACAATACCATCAACCACCGACAACTCTTCATGACAATACCATCACCGTTAACGACAATACCATCAATCAACGACAACTCTTCATGACAATACCATCAACCACCGACAACTCTTCCCGACAATACCGTCAATCACCGACAACTCTTCATGACATTACCATCACCGTTAACGACAATACCATCAACCACCGACAACTCTTCATGACAATACCATCACCGTTAACGACAATACCATCAATCAACGACAACTCTTCATGACAATACCATCAACCACCGACAACTCTTCATGACAATACCATCACCGTTAACGACAATACCATCAATCAACGACAACTCTTCATGACAATACCATCAACCACCGACAACTCTTCCAGACAATACCATCAACCACCGACAACTCTTCATGACAATACCATCACCGTTAACGACAATACCATCAATCAACGACAACTCTTCACGACAATACCATCAACCACCGACAACTCTTCACAACAATACCACCACCGTTAACGACAATACCATCAACCACCGACAACTCTTCATGAAAATACCATCACCGTTAACGACAATACCATCAATCAACGACAACTCTTCATGACAATACCATCAACCACCGACAGCTCTTCCCGACAATACCATCAACCACCGACAACTCTTCATGACAATACCATCACCGTTAACGACAATACCATCAATCAACGACAACTCTTAACGACAATACCATCAACCACCGACAACTTTTCACGACAATACCACCAACCACCGACAACTCTTCACGCCAATACCGTCAACCACCGACAACTCTTCACGACAATACCATCAACCACCGACAACTCTTCACAACAATATCATCACCGTTAACGACAATACCATCAACCACCGACAACTCTTCATGACAATACCATCACCGTTAACGACAATACCATCAATCAACGACAACTCTTCATGACAATACCATCAACCACCGACAACTCTTCCCGACAATACCGTCAATCACCGACAACTCTTCATGACAATACCACCACCGTTAACGACAATACCATCAACCACCGACAACTCTTCCCGACAATACCATCAATCAACGACAACTCTTCATGACAATACCATCACCGTTAACGACAATACCATCAATCAACGACAACTCTTCATGACAATACCATCAACCACCGACAACTCTTCCCGACAATACCGTCAATCACCGACAACTCTTCATGACAATACCACCACCGTTAACGACAATACCATCAACCACCGACAACTCTTCATGACAATACTACCACCGTTAACGACATTACCATCAACCACCGACAACTCTTCCCGACAATACCATCAATCAACGACAACTCTTCATGACAATACCATCACCGTTAACGACAATACCATCAATCAACGACAACTCTTCATGACAATACCATCAACCACCGACAACTCTTCCCGACAATACCGTCAATCACCGACAACTCTTCATGACAATACCACCACCGTTAACGACAATACCATCAACCACCGACAACTCTTCCCGACAATACCATCAATCAACGACAACTCTTCATGACAATACCATCACCGTTAACGACAATACCATCAATCAACGACAACTCTTCATGACAATACCATCAACCACCGACAACTCTTCCCGACAATACCGTCAAATACCGACAACTCTTCATGACAATACCACCACCGTTAACGACAATACCATCAACCACCGACAACTCTTCATGACAATACTACCACCGTTAACGACAATACCATCAACCACCGACAACTCTTCCCGACAATACCATCAATCAACGACAACTCTTCATGACAATACCATCACCGTTAACGACAATACCATCAATCAACGACAACTCTTCATGACAATACCATCAACCACCGACAACTCTTCCCGACAATACCGTCAATCACCGACAACTCTTCATGACAATACCACCACCGTTAACGACAATACCATCAACCACCGACAACTCTTCCCGACAATACCATCAATCACCGACAACTCTTCATGACAATACCATCACCGTTAACGACAATACCATCAATCAACGCGACTCTTCATGACAATACCATCAACCACCGACAACTCTTCACGACAATACCATCAACCACCGACAACTCTTCACGACAATACCATCACCGTTAACGACAATACCATCAATCAACGACAACTCTTCATGACAATACCATCAACCACCGACAACTCTTCACGACAATACCATCAACCACCGACAACTCTTCATGACAATACCATCACCGTTAACGACAATACCATCAATCAACGACAACTCTTCATGACAATACCATCAACCACCGACAACTCTTTACGACAATACCGTCAATCACCGACAACTCTTCACGACAATACCACCAACCACCGACAACTCTTCACGACAATACCGTCAACCACCGACAACTCTTCACGACAATACCATCAACCACCGACAACTCTTCACAACAATACCATCACCGTTAACGACAATACCATCAACCACCGACAACTCTTCACGACAATACCATCAACCACCGACAACTCTTCACGACAATACCATCAAACACCGACAACTCTTCACAACAATACCATAGCCGTTAACGACAATACCCTCAACCATCGACAACTCTTCACGACAATACCATCAACCACCGACAACTCTTCACGACAATACCATCACCGTTAACGACAATACCATCAACCATCGACAACTCTTCACGACAATACCATCAACCACCGACAACTCTTCCCGATAGTTCCAATAACAACTAACGAGATGGGCAATGTTTGCGCTTTCTGGCCAACCATTTAGGATTTCTTTTTTAAGTTGCTGTAACTCGGGGTCTTGTTCAGTGTATGACCGAATTTCTTGCATTTTGCGATCACTCACTGCTATTTTCTTCATAAAGAAATGAACATGAAGGATTGTCGCCTATGACAACTCAGGGAAATTGTTCGACACAAATGTCCTAGAAAGGGTGTCGGCCAGGGGAATTTGGGTGCCGGGCTTGTGGTTTAGTTCTATGTCATAACAGTGGAGCTGCAGCATCATGCGCTGTAAGCGAGGGGTGCGACATGAATTGGCTTTTTCATAATTGCTAATAATGGCTGGTGATCAGTTTGCACTAAGGTTCGACGTCCATATACAAACTGGTGTAATCTTTTGCATCCGAACAATATAGCCATCAGTTCTTTTTCAATCTGGGCATAGTTGACCTCCGTAGGAGTCAGGTACTTGCTTGCATAAGCAATAGTATGGCCCTCTTGTAAGAGGCTCGCACCCAAACCGAAATTAGCGCTGTCACACTGCAGTGTCAATGGTATATCAGGGTCATAATATATAGGCAAGAACTGGACCTGGCAAACGGGTCAAGATATCTGTCACTTTTTGAAATGCCTCTTGTTGAGGTTCATCCCAGTGAAACGCGACATCCTTGTTAACAGTTGGCGTAGAGGACTTGTGATTCGGACATGTTTGGAACGAAACGTGATAGATATACCACCATACCCAGAATTGTTTTCATTTCTGACATGTCTTTAGGGGGTTCCATGTCTCTAACTGCGGAAACCTTCTCAGGGTCTGGTTTAAGCCCTTGAGATGGACGAATCTGCCCAAAGTAGTATACTTCAGACAGACGTACTTCTAATTTCTTTTTATTGAGCCGGATGCTTTCTCTTGCCACCGTTGGAGAACATTTCTATGATTTCAATTATGTTCTTCCACTGTCTTGCCATATATCAAAATGTCATTGACAATAACAGCACAACCTGAGAGGCCTTCAAGACACTCATCCATTATCCGCTGAAATTCATCTCGAGGGAAAAGTAAACCAAAAGGGACGCGTCCGTACCTATTGGGTGTTAAACGTAGTAAGAAACGATGACTTTTCATCTAAAACCATTGACATCCATTTTTGTCCACACCTTAACAGATGATAGCTGGGGTAAAATGTCATCAAGTGTCCTCATGGGATAATGAGGTCATGATATTGCCTTGTTAAGGTCTTTTGGATCAAGGCAGATTCGTACCTTTTCTGATCCGGGCTTGCTTACGACAACCATTGAATTTAATCTCGAATTTGTATATTGAGACAGCCAACATCATGAGAAATTAGCAAACAATACAAGTTAACATTGTTGTAAAAGATCTATAAAAACACATAATTATTCAAAACAGGCGATGCAGTAACACTGTCCCTGCGAAATTTCAGTTTTAAGTATGTGTTTGTAGGTCAATTTGTAACCAGTTTATACTGAAATGTTACTTGGCTGATATTATATACGTTCTCAGTCTGTTATTACTTGGTTGATATTATATACGTTCTCTTCAAGTCTAGCACACGATAAACTTACGAAGTGATGTTTCCGTCTGCATCGCCTGCTCTAGGCTCCTCCCACTGGTATTCTACTGAAGTAGCGCCACCTTCCGGATACAGTGTCACTGATGCTGGACAGGAGGTATAATGTGGTGCATGTTTACCAACAGACACTGAAACACAAATAAACCGACGGGTTATATAACATAATAGTCGTCAGGTGTTTTCATTTAAATGCTAAAGCACTTCGAAATAAACTTCACCGTCAGAATGTGTCATTGTTGTTAATGCGCTTGCAACGTGTGTACTTACTCTCTCGTCAGTGTTTGCATGGTCAATGTGTTTTTTTAAATTATTAGTTTTGTCTCAAACAATATCTTCAGTGTGAGGATTTCGAACCACCGACAGTGGATATTTTAGTAACACAATTATTTTATATTCAAAATCAACATGAGCAACCATTGGAAGAATAAACTAAACAATCACCTGGTAAATCAGCATCCAAACAAAACAAGGTACACACCTCGTTCAACTCCAGGGATACAGCTGATGATATACTTCTTCGAAGTCTTCCTGAACCATAAAGAAGACATAGTGAATACAGTGACGATAAGAGACTGAGATTCGGTTTAAGATGGTTTGCAGTTAGACATCCAGGATTATCAAGGATTTTCCAGTTTCAGAGAAAATGCTCGACAAGTTTCCGTAAACGCTCAAAAGTTTTGTTTTACAAAGTGCTCTAATTGCAATATTGTATTTGAAATTCTTTTATTTCTGAAAATTCTGGTTTCTTTTGACTACAGGAAGGCTGAGCACTCCCAGTATCATTACACCGGAAACATAAAGGCATGCGTCTGCCGAATGAGTGCAACAGCTCCAACGTACGTCAAACTACCAATCTAAGTAGTTTTGTATGATATCTGTCAAACAGCAACTAAATTTAAACAAATAAAGTATTTTGACTGAAAGTTGAATAAATACCTTTCACAACTTCAACACTATGTTGTCTGCTCCAGCGTCCATTTCTGCACACCCAATATGGCCGCTCTACACTATACGACTGGCATACGGTATTCTCAGGCAACATGTCATGTTTGTTTAATGCGTTGTTACACCAGCCTATGGTATCCGGAAGTATGCTTATGTCACATCCATCCTTTCTCAGAAACGTGACGCTTGAAAACTAAAGACATACTTCAAACAGTTTGTACAAGAAGAAACTGATGCAAAGCATCAGGGCGGCGCAGAATGTTTTCAAAAGGAGTAAACAAACATGTGTATTTATTTGCAAATTTTTATTATATAACAACAAAAATGTAGAAATATTTTAAAAAGTATAAAAAGTTATATGGCAACAGTAAGCAATAGTAACTTGAGAACAAAGGCACATACTAAAGATATCAAAACATATTTAAGTGTTTGCATTAATTGCTGATGATATATATTTCTAGAATGTTATGAAGATTTTTAGAATATTGAGGTAGTTTGAATTAAGTAAAGAAAAACAGCAAAAAAGAAGCTGATATGATCAGTGAAATGTGACAAATGGCTGGTGTAGGTGTACAAGTATTCGGAAGTAGTGGTTTGTAGTGGTAACAGTTTGTTTTTTTGAATGTTTGACACTAATTTTTGTCATAGGTGTGTGCCACGTAGGTCTGATCATGAGGTTTTCCTGAAAAAACAGTATTGCATGGCATGCGTCAGGAAATAGCATGCTCAAGCAAAGTTTCAAAGCTGTATCTGTTATAGTTACTGAAAAAAAAATGCGCCTTAACATAAAACTTAACCAAATAGGCAGACGCCGATCAAGGGATGACAATAAGTCGTATTTTATTCCAAACACATACTGGCTAAAAAGTGGACCTTAACGGAAAACTTAACCAATATACTAAGTTCAAAAAGGGGCATAATCTTTGCAGAAAAAAAGCAGCACATACTTATGAAACCTATTATGCTGGGTCATGTTATGATGTAGAACAACTGTATCATATGACGTAGCGTCAATTTCAATACAGCAATTTCAATACAACAACACGATCTTATGGCCAGTCTTTTATCCCCAGCAGTTTTACAACAACAACAACAACAACAACAAGTCAAGTGCTCCTCCACATGCAGCATCAAAAACCGCCAATTATGGATGGTACGATAATTAAGCAGTTATATTGGTTCAAACATTCCGTATCTCTGCTACCATTATGTCATGACCATCGATAGAAAGTGATACAGGCTCGTGTGTGTGTGTGTGTGTGTGTGTGTGTGTGTGTGTGTGATAAGTCTGGTATTTCTTTTACGAAACGTGATTAGTAAAAGTCGTGACAATTAAATAAGGTGTAAACACTTGAAAGTAATGTATGTTAAATGTTAATGTTTAAGTGCAACACTGTACACGAAACTGATGCGTGTTTACTGTGCACAGGAGGTGTAAACACCCGAAAGTTATGCATGTTCAATGTTAATATTTAAGTGTAACACTGTACACGAAAGTAATGCGTGCTTACTGTACACAGTAGTTGTAAACACTCGAAAGTAATGCATGTTCAATGTTAATGTTTAAGTGCAACACTGTACACGAAAGTGATGCGTGTTTACTGTGCACAGTAAGTGTAACATTGTATTCGTAAGTGATGCGTGTTTACTGTGCACAGTAAGTGCAACACTTTAAACGAAAATGATGCGTGTTTACTGTGCACAGTAAACGTAAGCATTGTACACAAAAGTGATACGTGTTTACTGTTCACAGTAAGTGTAACACTGTACACGAACGTGATACGTGTTTACTGTGCACAGTAAGTGTAACACTGTACACGAAAGTGATAGGTGTTTACTTTGCACAGTAACAGTAACTCTGTACACGAAACTGATGCGTGTTTACTGTGCACAGTAAGTGTAACACTGTATTCGTAAGTGATGCGTGTTTACTGTGCACAGTAAGTGCAACACTTTAAACGAAAGTGATGCGTGTTTACTGTGCACAGTAAACGTAAGAACTGTACACAAAAGTGATACGTGTTTACTGTGCAAAGTAAGTGTAACACTGTACATGAAAGTGATACGTGTTTACTTTGCACAGTAACAGTAACTCTGAACAAGAAACTGATGCGTGTTTACTGTGCACAGTAAGTGTAACACTGTACACGAAAGTGATGCGTGTTTACTGTGCACAGTAAGTGTAACACTATACACGAAAGGGATGCGTACTGTACAAGAAAGTGATGCGTGTTTACTGTGCACAGTAAGTGTAACACTGTACACGAAAGTGATGCGTACTGTACACGAAAGTGATGCGTGTTTACTGTGCACAGTAAGTGTAACACTATACACGAAAGTGATGACATTTACAGTTAGCCTGCATATACTATATAATTAATATTTCGTCCTCGGATCATCGTCTCCGTGGCCAAATGGTTAACGACGTTGTAAACCTTCTCCTCTCTCCGCTGCGGGTTCGAATCCCACTGGGAGCTGTACTTGTAAGTGAGGAAGTGTCGATTCTTATGGATGGTGGGAGGTGTACAGGTTCTACCCAGGAAGAGTGGGTTGTCTGCCTCCACCACAAACAAATCCACCGTCATTTACTCAGTTGTAAAAGAAACTGGACACTTTGACATTTTTACTTTACACCCTATCCTCTTTATCAAGCGACAGTCCTTTAATGATTCCACCTATTGAAAAACAAATGACAACGTGATATTGGCAATGGAATGATAAAAACTTTGGTATCAAATATGGCATATTCATTTCGGAATTTGTCAATTTAATTCTATTTTTTTTCCATACAATTAAATCTAAACAAAACTCAGTGTCCACTTTCTTTTGGAACTGAGTATATATAACCTTACATGTGTTGAAACTGACGTAAAAGCACCAAACAAACAAACAAACAAACAGGAGAATAACATAATCCTGACCGGTATATGTCACGAGATAACAGGGCAAAACAAGCAGAGCAAAACTTACAGCCTGCTGCAGTGGACTGGAGTTGACGAATGCCAAAACTATGTCGATAATCAAATAAACCGCTACCAACCGGTGCATAACTCACTCGTCACGTGGCCTGGAAAAACATGTAATGCCATGTATGGAACTTGCGATGTTTCCGATTAATACATGCAGTGCATTTCCCTTTATATGTGGTAGACCTTTCATGATATGCAGTGCATTTTTAATTATACGTGGTAAATAAATATTTCTATATGATAGAAAAGTATTTATATGCAGTAGATGAATCAATATATGCGATAGATAAGTAATTGTATGTAATAGATAAACCATTATATGTGGTCCAGTTATCATTATATGTAGTGCATATATGCAGTAGTTTATCTAATATATGAGGTCCTTTGAACATTATATGAAGTAGGTTTGTACTTATGTTGACTTTATATGTGGTACACATTTTAATTACGTCTTTATATTCGGTGGTTTCAGTTGCATTATATTCGGTACAAACGGTTTTATACGTGGTGCAACAGACAGAGCGTCAGCTGTCATTTTGATTGGGTGTTCATTCGCATAAAGAGGTAAACACATCCCACTCACTGTATGCATATTCCTAGGGGCCCTGGCCTTGTGTAGAGAAGAAATAGTTCTCCGGATCAGACAAATACCATCTAAATCGTAAATAAGCTGTGGGAATGAAGAATGTGATGTTTGGGACTATACTTTTTTTTCTACTAAGACAAGAAACAAGATGAAATAGATTATCTCGAAATATTATAAACCCCGTTTGGACCCCGTACATCCAGCTTTGCAAACCTGGGATAAAGTAGCTCATTTGCATATTAATGTCGAAAGGACCAATGCTTCCGAGCAAAAGTAGTTATTTTTCAGCAAAAAAAAAAAGGTAAACATGTGCGATATCAAATACGAAAGATACATAATCTGTGCGCTACAGATATTCTCCACATTGGATACCATTAAGATACATAATCTGTGCGCTATAGATATTCTGATACATAATCAGTGCGCTACAGATATTCTGTATAGTTGATACCGTAAAGATACATAATCTATGCGCTAGAGATATTCTGTATATTTGATACCGTAAAGATACATACTCTGGTCGCTACCGATATTCTGTATAGTTGATACCGTAAAGATACATAATCTGTGCGCAACAGATATTCGCTACATTGGATACCGTTAAGATACATAATCTGTGAGCTACAGATATTTTGTATATTGGATACCGTTAAGAAACATAATATGTGTACTACATATATTCTGTATAGTTGATACCGTAAATATACATGATATATGCGCTACAGATATTCTGTATATTTGATAACGTAAAGATACATAATCTGTGTGCTACATATATTCTGTGTATTTGATACCGTAAAGATAAATAATCTGTGCGCTACAGATATTTTGTATATTAGATACCGTTAAGATACATAAGCTGTGTGCTACATATATTCTGTATAGTTGATACCGTAAAGATAGATAATCTATTCGCTAGAAATATTCTGTATATTTGATAACGTAAATATACATAATCTGTGTGCTACAGATATTCTGTGTATTTGATACCGCAAAGATACATAATCTGTGCGCTACAGATATTCTGTTTATTTGATACCGTTAAGATACATAATCTGTGCTTTAGATATTCTCCACATTGGATACCGTAAAGGTACATAATCTGTGCGCTACAAATATTATGTATATTTGATACCGTGTATTTGATAATGTAAAGATACATAATCTGTGTGCTACAGATATTCTGTGTATTTGATACCGTAAAGATACATAATCAGTGCGCTACATATACTCTGTATATTTGATACCGTTAAGATACATAATCTGTGCGCTAAAGATATTCTGTATATTTGATAATGTAAAGATACATAATCTGTGTGCTACAGGTATTCTGTATATTTGATAATGTAAAGATACATAATCTGTGTGCTACACATATTCTGTATATTTGATAATGTAAAGATACATAATCTGTGTGCTACAAATATTCTGTATATTTGATACCGTTAAGATACATAATCTGTGCGCTACAGATATTTTGTATATTTGATACCGTTAAGATACATAATCTGTACTACATATATTCTCCACATTGGATACCGTTAAGATACATAATATGTGCGCTACAGATATTCTGTATATTTGATATCGTTAAGATACATAATCTGTACTGCAGATATTCTCCACATTGGATACCGTAAAGGTACATAATCTGTGCGCTACAAATATTATGTATATTTGATACCGTAAAGATACATAATCTGTGCGCTACAGATATTCTGTATATTTGATACCGTTAAGATACATACTCTGTACTCAGATATTCTCCACATTGGATATCGTAAAGATACATAATCTGTGCGCTACATATATTCTGGATATTTGATACCCTAAAGATACATAATCTGTGCGCTACATACATTCTGGATATTTGATACCGTAAAGATACATAATCTGTGCGCTACAGATATTCTGTATAGTTGATACCGTAAAGATATATACTCTGGTCGCTACAGATATTCTGTATATTTGATACCCTAAAGATACATAATCTGTGCGCTACAGATATTCTGTGTATTTGATACCGTAAAGATATATACTCTGGTCGCTACAGATATTCTGTATATTTGATACCGTTAAGATATATAATCTGTGTGCTACATACATTCTGTATAGTTGATACCGTAAATATATATACTCTGGTCGCTACAGATATTCTGTAAAGTTGATACCGTAAAGATACATAATCTATGCGCTACAAATATTCTGTATATTTGACAACGTAAAGATACATAATCTGTGTGCTACATATAATCTGTATATTTGATACCGTAAATATACATAATCTGTGATACAGATTCTCCACATTGGATACCGTTAAGATACATAATCTGTGCGCTACAAATATTCTGTATAGTTGATACCGTAAAGATACATAATCTGTGCTACCGATATTCTCCACATGGGATAAGGTAAAGATACATAATCTGTGCTACCGATATTCTCCACACTGGATACCGTTAAGATACATAATCTGTGCTACCGATATTCTCCACATTGGATACCGTTAAGATGTATAATTTGTGCGCTACAGATATTCTGTATATTTGATACCGTAAAGATACATACTCTGGTCGCTACAGATATTCTGTATATTTGATACCGTTAAGAAACATAATCTGTGCGCTACAGATATTCTGTATATTTGATCCGTTAAGATACATAATCCGTGCGCTACCAGATATTGTGTATATTTGATCCGTTAAGATACATAATCCGTGCGCTACCAGATATTGTGTATATTTGATCCGTTAAGATACATAATCCGTGCGCTACCAGATATTGTGTATATTTGATCCGTTAAGATACATAATCCGTGCGCTACCAGATATTGTGTATATTTGATCCGTTAAGATACATAATCTGTGCGCTACAGATATTCGGTATTACGAATAGTTATAACAAGATAATTTACTTGTTTTCACATCCTTCATATGACCAGTTTAGGATTTTGCATTCATTTGGAGAGATTTCTTTTCGTTATTTGATATTCATCAGTATGCAATATATGGTTACAATGGTAAATTAGAACTATGACATCATATCGTCATATTCTTAAACAAACGGTTTCTGTATTCGTTCAAATGGTCATATCGTCTTTGTTTCTTATCCGATTTTGATAGTGCGTTACCACTTTTCCAGGTCAATAGTAAAGCTTGCATATAGGACTACTTGTTCATCGCAGACGTTTGACTGTAAATACAAACGTCTTGACCTTTGTGCAGAAAAATAAATGAAACCGGAAACACCTGTCCGTAGTTATTATTTTTTATTATAGTATTTCGACTATCCACATTTAGTTGGTATAATGATGAAGTTTCTCTCATTGTTTAATTATTAATTTATTGCCATTCTGCCATTATGTATATCTTGGATGGAAGGTGCGTCTGTATCAGCCAATCAGAAACGTTACCAGAATCTCGGTAAAATGGATGTCGCGTCAAAAAGTGTCGTTTAAAAGAAAGGTTCTAGACATTTGTCTTAAAAAAAAGCAAGCCAGCCTCGCAGATGATCTAGACAGTAGCGAGTGGTGAAGTATGAATATCATTCAATTCGAACCGTTATTTTACAGGATTGGTAGTTCTTTCATTGATAAACGCATACTGCGTAATTGCTTAATTTGGCAAGGAATCTAAAGATGTTCGTGACAAGTTAGACACAATTTAAACACACATATGTATACCTCTTTGTTTGTTTATGAATTAACTGTTGGTTCAATTCCAAACATATATACCATTGGTAAGTTCTACACGTTCTACATGGAATACATGTAGATGAGTGACACTGATAACAATGTATTATTTACAGCAATCATTTCTTGATATGGAAACACGGCGATCTTGAAGTATTTATCAAGCACCGAAATAATATCAAGTACTAATTTATTTTTATCACATGGAACTGCTTGTATTCCGTATAATATACCCATTACGTATTTGCTTATATTAACCATGTGTAATACAAGGCGACCGAATGAAGTGCAGTGTCAGTACGTTCGTCTAGTCAATGTCCCGGAACACCCGTTTAGTCCGTGGAGTCCGTGGAGTCCGTGGATATAGCACTGAATCGGCGATGTTGTGAGGGTAACAGTCCGCAGTATGTCGATTCACCACAAGCATTAATGTGTAGTTTCTTGTCGTTTTTGAGCCATGTGATAAAAAGGATCTGACACTCGTTGTCATTTCATACAAAATTTTATTAAACTCGTCCAGAAATTTGTTATTAAGCTCGCCGGAGGCTCGCTTAATAACACATTCCTGAACTCGTTTAATAAAATTTTGTATGAATTGACAACTCATGACAGATCCTCTATATCTTATATAATTTGACATTAAACCCATTTGCATAATTAAATAACAGATTAGATTTGAAGTTTTTAAAATGTTCTTCATTATTCGACCAAATGTTTAAATACTATATTAGTGCAATATAATCAACAGTAAGTAATATTAAACAAACGATTGTCTTTGAACTATATTTATATACTTATTGTAATAGGACTCAGTGGGGGAGGGGGTGGGGGGGGGGGGGGGTAGAGTTGGTGGGGATGGGTATGTAAATAGATAGGTTTTAGGTTTATAAGTTTCCACTGTCTCGCCGCAGAGCTAGGTTTTATGGCGATATCGGTTGAGTGCCCGCTTCACATGCAAGGGGTCCCGAGTTAAAACCCGCTGAGTGTCTTAAATATTTATATGTAATTTTTCATTGTAGTTTGTCCTGTCCGATTACACTTATATAGAGAATATTTGTTAATTTGGAGTGAATATAGGATTTTTTTCATCGAGAAGTGAGAAAACTTATATTATCACGAGTGCTTTAGAACGAGTGAACATATAAGTTTTCTCGAGATGAAAATAAATCCTTTATTCACGACAAACCAACAAATATTCTTTTTATTATATACTTTTTATCATGCAACACTACCAAACTGTTTCAAATAGAAAATACGTTTCGTTCCGACAGTTCCCCTTTAACGTATTCGCGGATAAATATAGTAACGCTGGCTCGTGAGGCGACTTACATATATATAGTGCGCATAGAATAAAAATATAGTTCTAAACTTTAAAACGAATTATGACTGTTATAAGCAAATGTAGAAACAAGTGGTTCCATTTTTTTCCGGCAGTGAGAATACAAGTTCCTGTATTCTCACTGTGAAAATATAAATAATGAGAATATAAGGTTTATTCTAACCATACACTCCACTATTTCACTGGGAAGTATATAATACAATATATATATATTTAAATGTTTAAGTTATGTAGAAAATCTAACGGGAGCCGTAAAAAAAATATAAAAAACTGTGTCGTTTTCCCCTTTAAATGATTGAAACCGTCTAGCCTTTTACAACTGCGTGTTCGAGTCCCACTGGGATTTCGACTTGTGAGAAATTGTGGATTCTTACGGATGGTGGAAGGTGTACAGTACTGGTTCTATCCAGGAAAATGTGGATGGTCGTCCTCCACCACTAAAAATCGACCGTCGTATATAGAAAATGACGTAAAACACCATTCAACCGACCAACCAAATGATAAGACAAGGGTGTGATACCTGTGATTATTGGGGAAGTTACGACATCTTAAAGGGACACACGGCAATCTTGAGTTTTACATGAAGCATTACAATGAGCACCTTGATGTATTAAGTTTGTATCATTTGGACTTTAAAACTGTTTGCATATAATTAAATAAAAAAGATGAATTTTCATTTGTCTTCGTTATTTTACCAAATGTTTTAATATATTGTTGGTGCAGTATAATATATAGTTTATAATATGTAAAAAAAATTGCTTCGAACAATTATAAGAATTAATATTAATGATTGAAGGAATGCAGATTTTTTAGGAAAACTAACGGGACGCGGTGAGTTTTTCAAATATCAAGATTGCCATGTGTCCCTTTAAGTAGTATACAATGTTTAACAGTAACCTGTCCACAATATGAATAACGCGAAACATACCTCTAAATTCAAAACAACAAAAAACAACATCAACAACAAAGGCTTGCTTTTTTAAAGACATACCCCGTTTAAAATCTGTTTTTATGAAATTGACTGCCTCTGTAGCTATATTCTCAAGCATAAGGTGTAGAGAGAACATTTTCTTTTTTACAATCAAAATGTCAATGCCATAAACAATTCCCGCAGTGTTCATACAAAACAAATATACTTACCGGACTAACACACTAACACATATCTTCAAAGTTGTGTTGTATGTATAGAGCTTTTTGTTTGAATAGAAAGAACGAATGCAGTAAAACGCGAGTAATCCCTACTACACACACAATATTGTTTCCTTTTAAAGTATATATCGATATGGTTAAATTTGGTTTGAAAATGTAATATGGGATGAGAGAAAATTGGCGAATACACAATCTACATAGTTCAACAATAGATGTGTCTCCATTGTTTTAGCAGATCTATTCATACACTGATCGTCATTTAAACTTAGTTAAATGGACATATCTCAATCAATGATAATTACGATGAGCGGATAATGACGCGGTGGCATATGTCGTAACGGAATACTGAACATAAATAATAATACACACGCACATTACTTTGTACCTATATATTATTATCAGGTGTATTTTTTTCTTCTGTATTATCAGATGTATTCCTTTTTTCTATATTATCAGGTGTATTTCTTTTTCTGTATTATCAGGTATATTCCTTTTTCTATATTATCAGGTGTATTTATTTTTCTTTCATCAACAGCTGAAAACTGTTTAAGCCAATATGAAATGAATGTAGGATTACATAGGTTTACCAAACTATTTATCACAATGTTGTAAAATATAAAATTGTCTGAAGATACGTTGGGCTTCGTTTCGAGAAGCTCATTACGATATGTGTACTATAAAACGCAGGGCTTCGCTTCGTGCGAAGCTGACAGTAGGAACACCCTTTGCTAGTTAAATCGACGATATTTATAAACCGGAAGCTCACGTAAGTTTACTACTCACCGAAGCATTGTGGTGTAGTGGTTATAACGTCTGCTTTGCATGCGGGAGGTCGTGGGTTCGAGTCCCCTGACCGCGTCATACCAAAGACTTTAAAAATGGAGTAGTCACTTGTAACCCTTGCCTGACGAGCAAATAATGGGTAGTGCTACGACTGATTGACCAGTGTCAGAATAATGTGACTGGGTGGGTGGGGGTATCATGTCTACTACGGCGTGGCATTCCAGTGTGGCAGCACTATAAAGAAACCATTGAGTTCGCTCCTTCAAGTAGACATATCATCACATCACACAACAACACACAGATAAAAGTCCAGACATTGTGCCTATAATCGTCGGGTAGGACGCCTGTCGTAGGTGGAGGGACTATAATCCTTAGAAATACACACACACACAAGTTTGCTACTCCCTACAACTTATTGTTTTTTTTTCTATCTTTGAAGGCGATGTCGAATGTTGGTCTTGATTTGGAATTATGATTTAACCCATGGGGGCGGGGCTAGTGTGTGGGTGGTTTTACATGAAAGTGTAATAACTCCCTAGTGGTATAACATAGGGATCTGATATTGTGTGTGTGTAATCGTTGACCAAGTTATAAAACATATCAGACAGGATTTTAAATGAAACGCCTATGTCATTCCTTTGGGGTTACACATGAGGAAGTGGGCGATACAACCATCCAACCAGTATTTAATTCGGGATCCATCCACACCCCTGGGGACATAGTCACTGCGTCATCGCTTTGAAACCGTTCAGATCCTCACCCTAAAAGTATATATATACTTACTGGACATGGACAGACGGATACAACCATCCAACCAGCATCGGCCACGGAGTCATTCACCACCCCTAGAGAAATAAGCCCTAGGAAAATAAGCTATGGGTCATAACTTGAAAACCGTTGAGATCCTCATACTAACTGGGAATAAACAAACGCATACAACAATCCAACCAACAGCGTCGGCCCTGGGGTTCATTCCCACTCCTGGGGCCATTAAATTGGAAACTTTTGAGATTTACACCCTGTATTCTCACTGGACATGAACAGACGGATACAGCCATTCAACCAGCTTTGTAATAAACGTCAACCACTGTATCAACAGTTTTGAGGACGCCAACAACACCTCTCTTACATTCACATCTTCAGAGGAGCTGTGTTTTTTTGGCTGTATTGAGTGTACAACTGGCATTCCATCTCTTATTTAAACTACACACTCTGCTTCCATGTTTGGTAAGTAAGCCAGTTCAGTTCAGACTAGATGGACAATAATCATTTCAATATTAACTTCCTCTTGATGTTCAGATACTTCTAAAAATTACTTCAGGACTCGCACATCGTGATCGCTTTCATTACGGGATGAGATATAAAACTCAACGAGATCTTTATGTCTGCTGTTCTATATTGTCTCATAAACAAGATTAGGAGGCCGTACGCCCCTGTAGTACTAGTTTCATTCCAAGATAATGTCAACTGTGGAAACAGAATATACTTCTGATCCTGCAAATAAATTTCGCAGTCCTCCATCTACCCATATTTTGGTATGGTGCTTATGTAAAAGCAAAGTGTGTTAACATCCCCAAGACGGATATAATGAGAACGAAAGTGTGAGGGACGTTGTCGCTTTATGTGCTGAGATATTGCATGTAACTCCCAGTCCGTAGTCGGTATTGAACGAGTCAAAAAAACTATGTAATATCCCTAATACCTAAGGATCCTCTTTTACTTCTGTCCGATAAACAGTTCTTGAAACGTTTCTTGTACATGTCTCTCTGGGGTTCTCGTAATGTATTGTACCAACAAGTGACGACTTTACATGATCAGTTCCCTTACATATAGATGTAACAATATACGATGTATTATCCTCGAGTGGAAGAAATGTGTTCGTTTTTTTTTAAATTAGTATAAATCATGACCTTGAGCCTTCATAAATTTGAATATCTACTAGATATAACTAGGTATTTTTGAAATTCATCACCATAGTAAATTTGAAGATTTTTTTTTATCATTTTAAGGCATTGTCTTTTATAGTGGGACTAAAGGGCCGAACTGGGTGTAATTTTAGCAGGTGTGTATAATATAGTAATAAATGAAGAAATGTAGAATTGTATATCAATGATTTCTTTTTAATTACCTGGCCATGTGATATTTATCATTCGGATTACTTTGTCTCATTACTAGGCAGATGATCTTGTTATTTCAGGGGGAGGGATGTATTTGGCTCAAGTTTGGCTAGCTTTAAAATAAATCAAACTTTCATTAATAGTAACACTCAAACCAAGTTTGAAATGTGCCCAGGGGCAGATCCAAATTTGACCGCAGTGTCACCATTTGAACAAGCTTGGTAGAGGACCATAAGCTGAGTGTAAGTACAAACTATTAAACTGTTGGCTATTGTAGTTTCAGACAAGAAGATGTTTTAATTGTTTTCCCTATATAAGTCTATGAATAACAGCGACCCCTGGGGCGGGGCCAAATTTGACCCCCGGGTCACCATTTTAACAAAACTGGTAGAGGATCCATAAGCTGATAAAAAGTAAAAAAATATTAAACCTTTATCTCTTGTTCAGAGAAGATTTTTGAAGTTCTTCCCTATAATTCTATTAACTCTATGTAAAACTGATCAAACAAGGGCCCTTAAGCTCCTCAATTAAGAAAAAGTGAACCCATGAACCAAGATTTCTTATGAGAAAAACAACAACAAAAAAAACAAAAACAAAAACAAAAAACAAAAATTAAAACATTAAAAATAACTCTATGTAAAACTGATCCAACAAGGGCCCCTAAGCTCCCAATTAAAGAAGAAATGAACCAAGGTTTCTTATGAAAAAAACAAAACAAAAAAACATTAAAAATTAAAAAATATATATATTTTTTTTTTTTTGAAAAATTTAATCAATAATCCAAGGTTTCTCATGAAAAAAAAAGAGAATAATTTAAAAAAAAAGAAGAAAAATATGCTCCAATGAGACTTGAACCCACGACCTGAATAATTCAAGGGGACATTTATCAATTTAAGGGCAATAACTCTGGCATTACTAGGGCGATTTCGAAATAATTTGCCACGTCACATCCAATTATTCGGATAAACATTATAATCAAGTTAATGAAAATCAAACAAGCGGTTATCAAGACGGACAGAATTAAGCAATGTTTACCAATTAAAGGGCAATAACTCCGGCGTTACTAGGACGATTCCGAAATAAATTTGCCTCGTCACATTATGGGGATAAACATTATTATGAAGTTTAATGAAAATCAAACAAGCGGTTATCAAGATATGGCTGTGGACGGACAGAATTAAGCGATTTTTATCAATTAAAGGGCAATAACTCCGGCGTTACTGGGGCGATTCCGGAAAAAAATAGCCGCGTCTCATTCCACTATATTATCAAGTGTAATGAAAATCCAACCTGCAGTTATGAAGATATGGCTCGGGATGGACGGACGGACGGACAACGCCATAATAATATCTCTCCGCCTTCAGCGGTGGAAAATAACCCATATGGCATCGCTTCACTGGATTACTGATATGCTACTCTAGCTATAAAATGCAGAGTAGTTTAACCATTGATAGTGTTACAATTTACATCAGAGTGTTGTCAGCAACCTCTTTTATGAGGTCCCCATTCTCATTTGTGTGAACCATATCATATAGCATATACGCCTTTCAGCATTTTACTAAGCTGCTTTGCTAATATGTTTACTGTTTCCTTATAACGTATGCAGAAGCCGTATGATTGTTACAAGCATTATCTCTCTCTCGAAATCGGTATACATTGTCATGGCAATACCGACATGCAGTGGAGTCAAAACATTCCTAAAACAAAACAAAATGCATTCCAAATAGACACTGCTCGCCTCAAATTCCATTCACTGACGCCTTTGCTTATTTCATTGCATTTACATGTCGGTTCAACAAAGGTTAGCAGTTGAACTGGAAGTAAGGTACTTGATGAACTTTGGTTATTGCCTTTTAGACCTAGGTACATTTGTCATCTGGTTAAACTATCTTCATAGTTGCCCGCAGAATGGCTGCTGCTTGCAGTTGGGTAATGTTATTACTTTGAAAAGGGCCTACGAGTACTGTGGACAAGTATCACGTTTCTTTTCAAGGTCTAAGCAAATGTCTACTCTTGATTTAAGTAAAGAGCAAGATAACAGCCTGCTTCACCATATTATCACTACTCAAAACTGTGTTGGAGGATGGGTCTCTTTAGTGTGAATGTATTGTATGTCCCCATAATAAGAACTGAGCTTGCCTCTTGTACCATTCGTCGACAGATACAGGTGTATATGAATTGAATAGCGCAGGAAAGCTTTGTAATGTACATGCCCAATGATTATAAAATAGGTATTCTTCTATTTATGATATGAGACACCTAAATGCGTTTACATGAATTGAGTCTGGTTCGTCAGAAGAGTCTATCTTAGCATTCGTCCGAATAACGACAAACTACTACACCGAACATTCTACGAACGACATCACACCCTTCATTTTTTGCCGCATCTAGCAAACATTCGGCTTTTGAATCGGACGTCATGAGTCATCGGACTATCAGATTCAATGGATTTAAATGCCTGGACAAACGAAAGAATGAAACATGGTACCAGTAAGAATTTGCCATCTAAGATGGTAGCGAAAAATTGTCTGGCTCATAGCTTAAGACTGATTGATGCACCTGTTAGCCAAATTGGCCAAAAAATATCCAAGTTAAACTTTTTTTTCATTTATCTAATTAAACAGCAAAACACGATGCATGCGTGGCCAGTTAGTTAGCTGCACAATGTTTTTTATGAATTAAAACAAAGACGTTTTAAGAGTGAATAAATTGGTAAAATGTGACTGTTTGTGTCTTTTGTGCAACATATGTATACGCATATTCTCGAAACTTTTGAGACTCAGACTCAGCTATAAAACATTTAATATCTTACTTAACGGTCATGGAATGACCTGAAAATTTACACAAATCGAGAAAATCATCAATTACAAATGTCCCGAAAGTTTCGGGGAGTAAAACGATCACTGAAAAAAGTTACAGCTAAAATAAATATATGAATTTTGAGCTTGAGCATGAGATTTTGGTTGAGCAAGTTTTGAGAATATGGGGCCACGGATATCAGAAAATTTAAAAACTTTTAATGTTGCAATTATTTTGAGAAACGGCTTTCACTTCCCGTTCGATGTGTTTTCGTTTCAGGCTTGCTGAAATTATATTTGCAAGCAAAGACATGAACGTTGCATAGTACATAATTTGATTAATCTACCAAAACAATCTCTAATTCATAATGTAATATTTAAATCATCGTAGAATGGTTGTGAATTATCGACTCTTACCATAGTAGGCCCTATACACATAATGTAAAACATATTGACTAAACTAAATGCATACAAAATGTGTCAATAATGGGTGGGGTAATTTGACTTCCACTTGTAAACACACTAATGATTTTTAGCAGAATGCATAGCCGAAACAAAGCGTATTTATTCTGTATTAAAATAATATGACTTATTAACTTAATTGCATATTTTAAACGTACCCTTACGATTATCAAAAAAACATAATGTGATCAAATGAACTTCTAAAATTCGATGTCAGCTACAATGATACACCTATAATTGTTCGAATAAAGCTGTATAAGCTCCCTGTTTCAGATTGCTATCCTGGAAACATGTCATCGACAGACATTGCTCTTTTCAAAAAGTGATGGTAGAATTTGGCACCTGAGTTGGTAGCAATATCGACAAGTTTGGGTCCTGGCTCAAGGCCTATCTATTGTAAGCAATGGAGTGCATTCATAATATGGATACATTTAAAAAACGCTCTCTGGCCAGGCGATATTTGAGATACGCACAGACATTCTGAGGGTGTATGTCATTAATGTAACGAAATAAAAGTATGCTTGAGAGCTTACGGCGGTATTCTAGTTGCAGGTAAAAATAAGAGTCAAATCGAATCTTTACTGACCTTGGAACTTGAAACAGTCAGTGGTTAATTGGGAACAGTACGGGAGCAGCCTTGATATTTTCCTACATCTTTCAAATATCGCAACCACGCTTGACAACGAAAAGTAGTACGTCAACTTTCGGCAACGTCAAAAAAAATAAAAATGTCCGCCATTTTGAATTTTTTAAAACGCATAATTTGGAAAATTGTGACAATTTTTGATCATGAAATTTCATTTCCCCTTTAGGTTTGGTGATTTTCGTCTGTACCGACTGTTTTTTTAGAAGCTCTACTGCGTGATAAATGCAGACCCGCCTTGTAAAATGTCGAAGCGAGGGGCGATAACTCTAAAAGATGCCATTTTTAGAATACGATTAAAATGACAACAACCGTGTGTTTTTTGTTAAATAAAGTGCGAGGAGATACTTGAATTGTTGTTTTAGCTCACACATTACATGAATTTTGCTGCATATCACGAAAAGCATGTTATTTCTTTATCAAAAGTACACGAAAATACGAATTGTTTGATTTAACTGTAATTTTGACTCGACTGACCTCGCAAGAACTGCAGGCGCGTATTCGATGGAGCGGGTAGTATTGGGCACCCTCTCATATGTGGAAAGTTTACGTAACAATCGCTACTGTTCAAGATGGGAGTTGGGATGGAGAGAAGGAGGGGGAGGGCATCTGAATTGAGATTTAAAAGGATGCGCCCTATCCCCATCCCACCCCAACTAAAATCATGAAAGCTAGTCTGTTTTTGAAAGCTCTTCCAAGCATACAGTACATTCTTAAACATATTCAGATAATATATTTGTTGCTGTGTTTTTGACTAGACTGTCCAGTGTCTAATTGTCATCCGCAACTTGGCGCAGTCAGTAGCGCAGCGGATTTGTAACCGGAGGTGGTGCCACTGAGTTTTGTGGGTGTGTTCTTGGGCAAGACACATTCCCTTAGCCTCATCCGTCGGATGGGGACGTAAACAGGGTGGTCCCGCGTATAGGTCTATCATCCGAGCATGTTAAAGAACCATAGGAATCTGTTCGATAATAAGAGTAGTGCACGGTTCCCGGATTCCTATGTATCCTTCCCCTCTCTCTGAGGCGGCTCTAAATAACCTGTACTGTGTTGATGAGCCGTTAAATATTCAATTCAATTCATCCGCAACTGCACTCAGCACTGTCATATGTACTATAGCTGTCCCATGCTAGTATCATGAATCAACCGTGGAATATATCACCCACACATAAAAGGGTTTGAGGGCCCCATCTTACTTGTATTAGTTTAAATATAGACCATTTGTCGGTTGAAACCTAAGATGAATTTTTTATCAGACAGAAACACTGTCGTAATACTTATACTGATAGCATCGAAGGAAAATAAAGAAGGCCATTTTTTTTACTTTATATTTTTAAAGTTGAATTGTGTTTTATGTCATTATAGCACATTTTAGGCCATATTTCCTGGGTAGAACCAGTACTGTGTACTTACTGCTATCTGTAAGAATCGACACTTTCTCACCTACAAATTGAGCTCCCAGTGGGAATTGAACCCGCAGCGGTGAGAGGTGAAGATGAGAATGTATACAAATATAAAAAGGCAACCGAACATCTCCATAACTCAATATGTCCATGGGACTTGAATGAACGCACTGAAAACAATCCGTGGAAAATTGTACTATGCAAGAATATATATTCATAAATAAATTTTATTTTGATGCAAAATCGATATGCTCCTCTAGACATCATAGATAAAGATCATTTAAGTTTCTTGTTTACACCTTTAAGGTGTGCGCATGCGTGAAGTCGAACAGCTGATCTTTATTTGGCTCCGATAAATCAGCAAATAATATACTGAGAATTCTATCTGATAGACATCAGGATTATTACATGTATTTGGAGGAATACCTAATTTGGTTTCACTTTTAAAGTTTGTATACACAATACTCATCATAGAAACTTTGAATTCGATTTTCCCAATGCTTGTCTTTGTTTTGACACTTTGACCAGAACGAGGCTACATATTTGTCAACAATGGCGGCGACCATGAACGGAATGTAAGGACTAAATATCGACTGATTATTGTGTACGAAAATCTAAGATGGCGGAGCATAATAGGTCTTTGAGAGGGTCTACCTCAAATAGTAAAGCAGATAACACAGCCCAACTCCCAGATAAGCATAAATGTGGCTCCTGTGGGAAAACTGTGAAAGACACTGACAGGTCTCTGGAATGTGAGATATGTTTATTTTGGCACCATATAAAGTGTGAGGATGTCGGTGAAGATACTTACAAGTGGTTGGAAAAGACTAGTAATGCTGGTGGTATCCACTGGTACTGCAAAAAGTGCAACAATAGTGTGGCAAAGTTGATATCGTCAATTGCTTGTTTAGAGCGTAGACAAAATGAGACAGATGAGAAATTAGAACAACTAGAATCGAAAGTCGTCGATATTGGGAAGTTGGTTGCTAACAATGCGGAAGTGCTAGGCACAATGGGTGGCGGCCTCGAGTGTATCGCCGACAAGATTGACGAAGCACAGAAGGAAATATACGATAGGGATAGGAGAAAGTGCAATATAGTAATTTTTGGGGTAGAGGAATCGTCGAGCAGCGAGGGCCAAGCTAGGAAGGAAGTCGATACAGATTTTATACATAGATTGACTAGGATGCTGGACACTGACCCTGAGAAAGTGAAGCAGGTTGTGAGGCTAGGGAAGCGTGAAGAGCCTAAAACGGGCACGTCTGAATCTGTATCGCACCCGAGACCAGTCCGAGTGACGATGGATGACGTACTAAGCAAACAGGGCCTTATGAAAAATCTAAACAAACTAAGAGGGGCCGAGGATGAGTTTAGTAAAATAAGTGTCTCTAATGACATGACGCAAAATGAGAGACTACACAACAAAGAAAAGCTAAAGGAAGCTAAGGATCGGAACGAAAACAATTTGGAAAAAAACTACAAATTTGTGGTGAAGGGCCCCTCGTGGGACAAAAAAGTAGTGAAAGTGCGAATAGATCCAGATTAGGAGTACGGGCCAGAGAGAATGTAAATATTGTAAATAATAAGGTCAAAGCATCAAAACCTGTAGATAAACGTGGACATAATGTTAAGTCACTGCATGAACTAAAGTGTATTTACACTTATGCGGACAGTCTTATGAATAAATTTGGTGAGTTGGAGTTACGCTACTTGAGTAACAACACTGATGGTGAGAAACCACATGTGATAACAATAACAGAGGTACTCCCAAAAAACTCTAGGTATGAGGTGCAGAAATCTGAACTGAGTATTCCGGGCTATGATATGTTCCCGGAAAAATTTCCGGGGGATTGGGGAAGAGGCATTATTATCTATGTGAAACAAGAACTTGAGGCCACAGAGGTCAGCATGGACGAGAGATTTAAGGAGTCTGTATGGGTGAAAACAAATCTAGAAGATAAACATAAGCTTCTTATTGGAGGTGTCTATAAGAGCCCATCATCCTCGGAGGGAAATCATGAGCAACTGAATTGCCTAATGAGGGAAGTAACTAAGATGGAGAAGACATATGACCAGATCTTAATCACTGGGGACTTTAACTTTCCAGGTATAGACTGGAGAACATTTAGTGCACGTGATACCGTGAGCAAGGAATTCATAGAATGTGTGAGAGATTGTTTTTTTGACCAAATGATTGATCAACCAACAAGAATACGGGTGAACCAAGAACCATCAGTGCTCGACTTAATTCTAGTCAATGATAGTAACAGAGTCACGAAGGTTAACTATGATGATCCTTTGGGATCCAGTGATCATTGTGTGATCAACTTTAATTATGTATGCCATACAACTATAGATACTTGCCAAAGTGAGAAGTTCAGGTACTTCAAAGGAGACTATGATAAGTTGAGAAATAATCTTGACATTGATTGGGAAACCAGCCTAGCCGCCAGTGATATAGAGACTATGTAACATGTTTTTTCTGATATACCTTTATTGGCTATGGACGTGTAAAGGAATACCGAATCATAAGAAAGGCAAAACACCACTCTCAAGTGAGGTGGTGAAGTGTATTAAACATAGACTATGGACAAGATATATGGAAACTAGAGATAGCACAAAATATAGAGAATATTGTAAAGCCCGTAATCGGGTGAAAGCTATTGTTAAGAAAGAGAGAAAAAAGCGTGAGCAAGAGCTGGCTGTGAACTGTAAAAATAACTGTAAACCTTTCTGGAGATATGTGAACTCCAAACGCAAGACTGCATCTGGAGTTAGTGAACTTTACACAAAGGTGGAGGGGAAGAAGGTTGTTGCAGAGTCCGACAGTGACAAAGCTAAAATCCTGGCAGAATTTTTTAGTAGTGTATTTACCAATGAACCAGAAGGAGACTATGTCCATCTGGACAGTATGTGTGATTACAGATCTGACGATTCACCATTCACCAAGCAGGAAGTGAACAAGTTGCTCACAAGTCTTGACACATCCAAATCACCAGGCCCGGATCGAATTCATCCAAAAGTATTATTTGAGCTGGCAAATATTATCGACAAACCATTGAGTAATATTTTCAACAGCAGCTTCCGTACGGGGCTGGTGCCGGCAAGCTGGAAAATTGGACAAGTAATAGCATTGTTTAAAAAGGGGAAAAAGACTGAGCCAGCCAATTATAGGCCTGTAAGCCTGACTAGTGTGATATGTAAGACAATGGAAAAACTTGTGAGGAAAAGGATTGTCGATCACATGCAAAAGCATAAGTTATTTAGTAACAAGCAATTCGGCTTTATAGGCGGTCGATCAACGACATTGCAGTTACTCCATGTTTTAGATCACTGGACAAGGATACTAGATGGTGGTGGTGTAATAAACACTATATACATGGATTTTATGAAAGCTTTTGATAAAGTTCCACACAGAAGGCTACTGTCTAAGCTACAATCATATGGTATAAGTGATCAGATGTGTAGGTGGGTCGAGAACTTTCTGAGCAACCGAAAACAAAGAGTGCATCTGAACGGAAAATACTCGTCATGGATGGATGTCACCAGTGGGATTCCTCAGGGTTCGGTATTGGGACCAATTTTATTTGTAGTTTTTATAAATGACCTTCCAGGCTGTGTTCAGTCGAGCGTTTTTCTATTTGCTGATGATACAAAGTTATATCGTGAGATAAAGGACAGGAGGGACAGCATTGCTATTCAGCATGATCTGGACAGTTTGTTCGCGTGGAGTGAAAGGTGGTACCTGAGATTTCACCCAGATAAGTGTAAGGTCCTACCAATATACAACAAAAGAAAGACCTGCGAGGACCCTGTATACACCATGGACACTTACGATGGTGGTGTGAAACAACTAGAAGTTGTGGAAGTTGAAAAGGATATAGGAGTGAATATTGATAGCCATCTTGCATTTGATGATCATATACAGATCCAAGTGAACAAGGCGAACAAGATAGTAGGCATTATTCGGAGAACATTTACCCATTTAGACTATAAAACTTTTTGCCTGCTGTTTAAAGCACTAGTCAGACCACATCTTGAGTATGCTGCTAGTGTGTGGAGCCCTATGTCTATGCAGAGCATATAGACGATAGAAAACGTTCAGAGAAGAGCCACTAAAATGCTACCATTTCTACAATATAAATCGTACACTGAGCGTCTAAATATATTGAATCTGCCCACCTTGAAATATCGACGACTGAGAGTTGACATGATAGAGACATACAAGATTTTAACAGATGTGTATGATCACAACGTCACAGGAGGACTGTTTGAGAAACATCTAAGCACTACCAGAGGTCATTCGCTCAAAATCAAAAAGGCAGGGTGTCGGTTGGACGTGAGGAAGAACTGTTTTACAATGAGAGTTGTGGACATCTGGAATAGTCTCCCAGAAACTATGATAGAGGCCAAGTCTGTTAAATCATTTGAGAATAGACTAGATAGGCTTTGGAGGGATCATCCGATGAAAGCGGATTACACTGTACAGTACAGCGATATACAGAGAGCCGGAGCGCTCACCAGCACAGACATGAATATAGAGGAGCAGCAGCTCCTGCGTTCATAAGCAACGTAGGTAAACGTAGGTAGGTAAAAGATTGGTTAAAAACTGTGGAAGGATATAGACGCACAGATAACTAACACCATATGGCATTATGCCGCCTCAACTTTCAATGGTAAACAATAAACATTTAAGGTACATATTAAGGCCTTAAATATTATTTTTCATGACTAAGTAAAACATATGTAACAAGTCAGATATCAAAATGAATTATTTATTTGATTTAAAACATTTTATTTCAAATATTTACATCAAAACATCCCAAATATAAAGGGTATTACATAACAAATTAAATTGCATCATACAATAATTGTTTTTATTTATTAAAGGGACATACAGCATTTATCAAGTTTTTATCAAGCATTAAAATGTGCACCTCGATTGATTAATCAATAATTTATTTTCACTTTACACCCGCTTGCATATTATTTAAATTATAAGTTATAACATTTTCGAGTTTAAAAAAAAGAAGATTGCTGCATGTCCCTTTAATATGTAATTGTTTATATGGTGCAAGCCAATTTGAACATATGTGGGGTTATATATATATACATGTATCTGTTTGTTATTTTTTTGGTGAGGAAGACCACTCACTTTTCTTCTGGGTATAACCGGTAATATACACCTCCTGCCATCTGTTATTCCACAAACTTTTATATAATCCAATAAAATTCAGAAAACATTTTAATCCAATAAATAAATTGGGCACGGCCGGTCAGATTAACAGAAACACATTTATATTTTCATATTAGCCCTTATTTTGAGCTACTCCAATGAACTATCCAGTTAATGTCGCCAACGATCCACCTTGTGTCAACAGTCGGATATGCATGTTGATATGATATTGTGCTGGCTGAACTGGTGATCCTCTTACTAGACATATTTTTCTTGAAGTTGATGCTAGTACTGTCCGTATGAGGTATTGCTGATTCATGATTCATAAAAAAAATAAAATATTGTACACCATCTTGTTATTATATACTATTCTTGTTCGTTTAAGTATTTCTGATTCTGTTGTTAATGTTGTAAAAAGTTATATGTGACTACTTGTTTCAATAAAATCCTCCCATATATATTGGGATATCACTAACTATTTTCAGCTAACTCCCAGCATCTCAGGACTCCAGGCTCTGAAAATAAAAATGACATACATGATATTTTGTTTCAACTTAAACAGGTAACAAGTTGTAGAACTGAAATATGTAAATGAATAGTGATTATAGAACTTTTTTACATGTACAATAAATTAAAAATAATCGTTTTCTGCTAAATCAACACATTTATTACCGGTATACCTTATTTAGAGCCGCCCCAAATGACACATAGGAATTCGAGAACCTGTCTTACTCTTACTAATGTATATATTAATAATTTCTATGGTTGTTTATCGTGCTTGGAGGATAGACTCCCCAGTTTCAATTCCAATCAAACAAAAGAGGCTGAGGAACAAACAAGGCTGAGGGAAGATGTATTGCGCGATAACACAGAAACTCAGTGGTGCATGTGTGACTTGAACCGGAAGCTCCAGATTGCTATCATCCACCATGCTATTGCTAGGCCATGCCAGCACATTATGTTAAGTCGGGGTCTTGGTTAAGTTTAATAATTTAGTAGATCTACTAAGCACAATATGACCTATTTATGTGGCGATGTGCTGTAAAACACCATTTTTATTTTTAGTATAAAAAGTCTGAGACTAAGTGCAGGCACAGACCTAATAACAAATTATTAATATGTCTGTGGTGCAGGACTGGTGCACAATGCCACATATTTTGCAAAGAACAAACATTGATAAATTCATAGATTTTTTGAAGCTGCGCTTACCTACATACTGGCTAATACAAGGCTCTTGATGTAGTTATACTGTGAGACTGGAAAATTTGACTTGAATCTGGCTATGGTAATACTGCACACTGCCTTTAGCTTACTTAGTCTTAGCAGACCTGAAAAAAACAAGTCATATATGATATTGTTTCATTTGTTTTTAATATTAATAACTCTGTCCAACTTTCTCAATGCTAACAATGTCAGCATTCCATAACATTTTACTTAAAACACAACTGGAATTGAAAGTGGTGCTTTTCAGAAGATGATACTGTCCAAAATGTAAGTCACAGGTGGCATTCATGAACAAATAGTAGATTTTCAAGGCTTACATTTTCATCAATTATTCATCACTCATGTGTTCTAAAAAATTATCAGAATTAAGTTAATATATATCAACCACCACCGTTTTACATGTTTCAACGTTAAACACTTGTCATACAGAAATTAAAAGTGTATTTACTTACATAGGCTACAGTGCAGACAATGCCATGACCCATTTCAGGCATTTGCTGGTGTGTTCCACTTTTCAATTTTAATTCTCTACATTGTCTACTGTAATAGATCTATTTGTTTGTAGTTTGTAAATTACGCACTCATGCAAAACTTGGAATTGTATACGATCGTGATTGTAACACTGTTTTAATTCTACTCCTGTGCAAATAAATTGAAATAATCCATCGGTCAATCGGGCCGTATGTGTAAACGATCTATCTGTGTATGTACACGGATCAGCATTATTTGACCTTTGAATGTGTGTGAGCTATTTTTAGCACATTCCTTAGCTATTTATAAACGTTCAGTTCAATTCACAATATTTAGTTTCTGTGACTGTGTGACATTATGATGTTAATTTGTCCAGGGAGAAGTGGGTTTGTGGCGTGCGACTGACTTGCCCTGGGCTGGGTGTTTTTCTGTGTCGCCGCCATTTTGAATAGCCTCTGAAAGAGTGAAATGCAGGTACCAACTTTCAAAACGGGCACGCAAAATGTATATTCACGAAAAAATAAGAAATTTTCAAAAAAGGTAGATCAGGTAATGATCTTGGTCTCCTGTCAATTTCAACAATATTTAAGAATATACAATTTTTGTACCCGTTTTGAAACATTGGCAATTTCGAAGAAAACAAAAACTAGTTTTTTTCGATCTTCGCATTTGTACCGCGATTTCCGACTATGATATCTCAATAAAACCTGTCAACACGATTGTTTAGAAATCTCCGACATAATAACTGACTTCTGATATGATTTGTTTTCTTTGCCATCTAGTATAAGCTTTAAACTAGTGTTTCTAAAAAGAGTACTATAAAATCCGCGCATCTGCACGTGCTTTCAAAATGGGAACTACGTTGCCTCCAACACCAATTATTTATGTTTGAGTTATGCGGTTCAAGCACGTGAAATGACTTCTCTGCTCCCGTACTGTTTACATCTTTGTAAGACATAATCTATTTCATTCGGTTCTGAGCCCAGGTTGAGATCACAGTCCAATATGAATATATCTTGTAACGGTAAGACTATAGCGTCTAAATCTTCAGTCAAATACCTTGGTGCAACTCTAGATCAGAGTTTATCTTGTGAAACAATGGCACAGTCTATCATACAGAAGGCTAATTTAAAATTGCTATATAGAAAACGTGAATTTCTCACTCAACATACTAAGAAGCGTCTGGTTATGTCCCTTATTCAGTGTCACTTTGACTATGCATATTCATTCTGGTTTTCAGGGTTGTCCAAGTTATTGAAAAATAGACTCCAAACTACCCAAAATAAATTGATAAGGTTTGTTTTAGACTTAGGCCATAGAATACATGTTGGATCAGACAGAACATTTCAAATTTCTGAACTGGTTACCTGTTACAAAAAGAGTTGATCAAATTACTTTATGTCATATTTTTAAAATCAAGTCAGGTATTGCCCCTGATTATATGGCAAGTTCTGTTCACGAACACTCTACAAGATTTCGGGATAAAGGAAGCCTCTCATAAAGGAAGTCTCTCAATTCCAAAAGTTAAAGGTTTTGGTATAAAGTCATTTGCATATAAAGGGTGTACTTTATGGAATGAGTTACCTCTTCATATAAGAAACATAAATGGTCTTTGGGATTTCAAGGTAGCTGTCAAAAACCTAATGATGGCTAAATAGATTGTATTTGTACAGTAGTGAAAGTCAGTTGTCCATTTCCATTTAATGCTAGTCATTTAAATTGTCTATGTTATAATTAATTTACTATTCATTTAAATGATAGTCAATTGTCCATTTACTAATGCTAGTAATTTTTAATTATCTAGGTGATATTATTAAAGTGCCAATATCAAAATATTTTAAGTACTAAATTTATAGTTAATATGTGATATTTATGCCTCGCATGTGCCAATGTTAAAAAAGAAAAAAAAAAAGAAAAAGAAAAGTGTTACATGCAGGATAGTTTATGTGGTATTATGCCTCTCTGTGTCACGCCATCATTATCAAATAAGTGAAAATAATATTTCCTATATATGCCTTTTTTGTGTTACCCTTGACTTTGATGTGCAAAGCATGGTTTATATCTCATGCATGCATTTAATGATTTTAACCATGTATGTACATCTGTATTTTTGTCGAAATAAATCTATCTCGAGGTATGTGTGTGGTTTCCAGTCAGTTTTTGTAGGTAAAACGTGCACAGATCAGAAGAGAGTGGGGTGGGTGGGCTGAGGTGGAGGTGGGGTCTTACAGGTAAACTCATAGCGACGGCACGAGTGACCTCGGAAATCAAAATTCCGCGTTATGATGACAAAGGTTTCAATAAATGTTTTGTTTGTTTGTAACAGATAGAAGTCGAGAGTGTGTTATTATAAATGGGGTTTAATGTCTATTGCTTGGGGTTCATTGTTTGTAACAGACAGAAGTGGAGAGTGTGTTAATATAAATGGGGTTTAATGTCTATTGCTTGGGGTTCATTGTTTGTAACAGACAGAAGTGGAGAGTGTGTTAATATAAATGGGGTTTAATGTCTATTGCTTGGGGTTCATTGTTTGTAACAGACAGAAGTGGAGAGTGTGTTAATATAAACGGGGTTTAATGTCTATTGCTTGGGGTTCATTGTTTGTAACAGACAGAAGTCGAGAGTGTGTTAATATAAATGGGGTTTAATGTCTATTGCTTGGGGTTCATTGTTTGTAACAGACAGAAGTGGAGAGTGTGTTAATATAAATGGGGTTTAATGTCTATTGCTTGGGGTTCATTGTTTGTAACAGACAGAAGTCGAGAGTGTGTTAATATAAATGGGGTTTAATGTCTATTGCTTGGGGTTCATTGTTTGTAACAGACAGAAGTGGAGAGTGTGTTAATATAAATGGGGTTTAATGTCTATTGCTTGGGGTTCATTGTTTGTAACAGACAGAAGTCGAGAGTGTGTTAATATAAATGGGGTTTAATGTCTATTGCTTGGGGTTCATTGTTTGTAACAGACAGAAGTGGAGAGTGTGTTAATATAAATGGGGTTTAATGTCTATTGCTTGGGGTTCATTGTTTGTAACAGACAGAAGTCGAGAGTGTGTTAATATAAATGGGGTTTAATGTCTATTGCTTGGGGTTCATTGTTTGTAACAGACAGAAGTGGAGAGTGTGTTAATATAAATGGGGTTTAATGTCTATTGCTTGGGGTTCATTGTTTGTAACAGACAGAAGTGGAGAGTGTGTTAATATAAATGGGGTTTAATGTCTATTGCTTGGGGTTCATTGTTTGTAACAGACAGAAGTCGAGAGTGTGTTAATATAAATGGGGTTTAATGTCTATTGCTTGGGGTTCATTGTTTGTAACAGACAGAAGTCGAGAGTGTGTTAATATAAATGGGGTTTAATGTCTATTGCTTGGGGTTCATTGTTTGTAACAGACAGAAGTGGAGAGTGTGTTAATATAAATGGGGTTTAATGTCGATTGCTTGGGGTTCATTACACTTCATGTTATACATTCTGTCTTTCTTCTTTTTTCTTCTTTTTTTACTTTAAAAACCTTTATTGGGGACATATGAAACCATGACACATATTGGGGACATATGAAACCATGACACATATTGGGGACATATGAAACCATGACACATATTGGGGACATATGAAACCAGGACACACAGAGACAAGGCTTAGGTTTATGGTTGTGAAAAAAGAAAAGTTCAACGATATCTTTAACGCGCACGGGGTATGGCTCTTCCGGCAATGGGCTCTGATTTTGACACATTCTGCAAATTAAGGCCAGGACGTCAACTGCTAGAATTACTAGGTGGCTTGCCTACTTTTAACATGACTGATTGCAAAAGAGTCGCAAGCTACAAAATGATTCTACGACAGCTTCACTTTATGTGCAAAGTCCTAAATATTTAGTATGTATATTATTGCATTTATAGTTAACGTTCCATTAAAGAAATGCTTACTTTTCGTTTCGATAAGCTTTTACTAAACATGGACTCTGTAACTAAAATCCAATTATCATTTTAATAAATGTTATTATATTATAGAAAATTGACAGCTTCACTTCATGTGCAAAGCCTAAATATTTAGTATGTATATTAATGTATTTATAGTTAACGTTCCATTAAAGAAATGCTTACTTTTCGTTTCGATAAGCTTTTACTAAAAAAAAAAAAAAAAAATGGACTCTGCAACTAAAATCCAATTATCATTTTAATAAATGTTATTATAATATAGAAAATTGCTTAATATAGAGTTTGTAAGAATTGTGAGCACTATAGTTCCCCATATATACTCTTGTATATTCTTGTGGCAGTTCTCATTTCTAATACATTTGTATTATAGTTTTATTTAAAAACGTAATACTGATCCATATATGTATATTGTTTGTTCATGTTCATAATAATTTTGTCTTTCACATGCATTTGTTTAACCATATTTTCACATTTCATGCCACATCTGTATATATTATATGTATGTCTCTCCACACTTGGAGGTAATACAGAATATCTATCTATCTATCTATTAAAAATCTGAGATTCGCACTGTGATTCGAATCCGAAACCTTTTGAAAGAGTTGCAAAGATGCTAACCAATCGGCCACCGCAACTTTATGTCAGTAAACATGTGTTGATAATGTTACATGTATAAACGGGGTAAAATTCCCCGAAGTCATGTTCATTGTGTCATTTTTGCCATGTTCATTAACATGCTTAATCGTCATCCCTGTATTGTTCCATGCGCTACTTGAGTGGTGGCAGAAAACAATGATCCTGGCTCCAGTGAAAGATGGAGTGTTTACAATAGAATTTGCAACAACTGCAGTTCTGCAGATGAGGAGGTTCTATGCCCATTCTGCATATGTTTTATCTAGAAGTAAACGGAGAGTGGGCCTGTTCATTTCTGTTGGGGGCCATATAACCTTTCTGTGGTGGCGTGTTGTTAAATTCCAATTCGGCTAAACTCCGACTTCATTACGTTCATTAAGCATTTTTTAAATTATTTGCGGTTTAATTATTTACTTCGTGCCTTTGATCTTTGATGGGGACGTAAACTGCGCAGTCCCGTGTATCATCCGAGCACATTAGAGAACCATTAGAATAAATTTGTTAGGAAGACCGGATTTCTATTCAGCATTGCCTCTCTATGGACGGCTCTAAATAACCTATATTGTGTATATAACCCTATCACCTCCTCCCACCTCCCCACCCCCACCTCCCCACCCCCACACAAACACACACATTCCACTACCACCCTCCTCGGTGATTTGCATTTCGTAAAAAGTAATATTTACATACGTGCAGTCAAACAAATTGTTTTAATTTCAAAAGTAAGTGCTAAAATCATGTAAAATGATGTAAAACTTCAAATCAAATCAAATGAATTGTCTACGATGCCGAATGGCTAACGACGTTGCGTTGTAAACCTTCGCCTCTCACCGCTGCAGGTTCGAATCCCACTCAGAGCTTGACTTGTAAGTGAGGAAGTATCGATTCTTACGGATGGCGGGAGGTGCACAGTACTGGTTCTACCCAGGAAAAGTAGGTGGTTTGCCTCCACCACAAAAAATCGACCGTCATATATAACCTTACATATGTTGAAAATGACGTAAAACACCATACAAACAAAACAAGAAAACTATTTTAAACGCAGTCGTCATAAGGACCCATGTAATAAATGAGTGAGTGAGTGAGTGAGTGAGTGAGCGAGTGAGTGAGTGAGATGGTGAGTGAGTGAGTGTGAGTGTGAGCGTGAGTGTGAGTGTGAGAGAGTGAGTGAGTGAGTGAGTGAGTGAGTGAGTGAGTGAGTGAGTGAGTGAGTGAGTGAGTGGGTCGGTGGGTCGGTGGGTCGGTCGGTCGGTCGGGCGGGCAGTCAGTCAGGCAGTCAATCAGTCAGTCAGCAAAAGAAGTGACATTCATGTCAATAACAAACGATGTATTTATAGTAACACGTGTTAGTTGCGACAAACAAAGCATTCACGCAAATCTTTGTCAAGCTAACGCTAACTTTTCATACGAAAGGTCAACCGTGCTGCCGCTAGGATTTTCACTGTATCTGCATGTGCATGCGTGTCATTGGGCATTCACTTAAATCCGTGGAATTCTGTTTAAGAAACATTTATTTAATAAATTATTGTTTTAGTGAGTTAACGGATGTTTTTTGTTATGAAATTATAAATCAGACGCTTTGTTATGAAATTATAAAACAGACGTTAGCGTTAGCGTCTGATTTATAATTTCATAACAAAAACATCCGTAAATAATAATTTAGCAGGGGATGAGACATGCCGCTTTTATAGGTATATAATGAGAAGAGAGACAATAGTAATATATGGTAATACAGTGCAGGTAAACACTGTTACTGAAAACTGATACATTTGACGAGCATCTCTTTCCTTGAGTACACTTTACTTTCTGAAAGCCTATATCAGGTCATTTCATGTTTACTTCAAAATTTTAAGATTAGATGCAAATAATTAAATGCGCATTTTTAATAGAGCAACATAATACAAACTTGTGGAAACTATGTATATTCTATAAGAAGCTCAGTAATCATATTACAATATATATTACTATGTGACATATTTATGTATTTTCAATAGCTAATGAACGGTATAAAAGATTAAAATTAACCACACAACATTCAACAGTAAGTCAGATTATTGCGGAAGAGTGCATAGTACGTGTGTGAAAATGGATAAATATAAACTGTACCCATCTTTAAGTAACGTAAATACGTGATTCAAATTATTAAAGATTCTCATTTGCTGATGTTTTATTTTCCAACTTTGATTAAACTGCATAGCAATTGTCGGGTCTTACAGGGAAAAAAAAGGCCAGACATAGATGACGAAAAGCTGTCAAATTGAAATTCAAATCAGCAAACAGTATCATTGAATATAAATTCAAATTAGGGATAAAAATTTATATATCAGTTTTAAATGAGAAAACCTCTAGTATTAACTCCCGCAATAGGGGGGTCCTTTAAAAAAAAAAAGTTCGGTCCTAGGCCCGACCCTTTCGTGTTTGGGTATGGCCGCCTGTGTGTAGGCGTCCAAAGCTATAGGCCTACAAACTCACAGTTTGAGAGGGGACGGGGTGTCGGCGACAGTTTTCAGAACCCCCAAAATTGTGTTTGCTCGACAGCCAGCAAAGGGCCCCAAAGGCAGTTTTGGTGGAGGGCACCAAATTCGAAGGTCTCCAGAGTCGTAGATACCCAGAGGTTCATCCTAATCGTGCCTTTCTCATCGTCCTTCTGCATAGGCATCATTGTCACCGTGTTTTAAGACCACTTGCTTCTCCCCAGGAATCATTGTCACCGTGTTTTAAGACCACTTGTTTCTCCCCAGGCATCATTGTCACCGTGTTTTAAGACAAATTGATTCTATTATTGTCCCCGTGTTTTAAGACCACTTGTCATTTATGCAAAACTTTCTGGTCGTGTGAAGTCGATAATTTCATTATTTTGAAGCTAAGAAAAATACAACGTGCTTTTCGTTGGCTTCTAATCTACATGAACAATTATCTATTTCTCGCTTCTTTGAAGTTGTTGATCATAATTTGTTTCGGCAAGATTGCGAAGGGAATTCTACGTTGATATTATCTTTGTCATCTCTCATTCGGATCCACTGGATGTTAGTTTATGAATATACTAAACCACTTTCACTAATTCCCGGAGGTCACTGAAATTGCCGAACATGTTTCTGCTTTTTCGACATAGAGGATTGTCCCGATTTTGATATCACCGGGGATTTATTGCTGGAGTGTCCCTGCCTGGCCATGGTAAAACATAGCTTGGCAATATCTCGATAACAAGAGTTTTCTAGTTAGTTAGTACCGGAAAATCTTTTTCTCTCGAAATACGGCCAAACTAAGCTCCCATCATGGTCAGGTATCCACACTCCAGCTGTAAATCCCCATCACATAGTCAAACACTCACGTGGTGACCGATGTAGACACAGACCCCACTACAGGAGAGAGAGAAGAGGGATAGAGAGAAGAAGAAATAGTGTTGTAGTATATGTATATATAAATGCAAGGCTTGAAACTAATTTCACAGTCGTTTTTTCGGAATTGTTGTTTACCTCTTTAATGGTCCGTACGTTAATGTCACTCAGCGATTAGATCAGGTATACATTTTTCTCCGTTTCTGCAACATTGGTTTACCAAAATATGATCTACTGACTTGGAAATTTATCAACAATTCCAAAAAAAAAAAGACAAGAAGGAGGTTTGCACAGAAAAGACGATATTTACGAATCCGTCACGAGACACACATAAATGGAGGCGGCCGTCTTGGAACGATGACGGCATCGCGCCTTTTTCCCATATAAGGCATACTGACAAAATGTCTTTTAAAGCAATGAAAATCACTGCTCAGATAGTTAGTTATAAATTTAAACTCCTCGATGGGCTACGCCCATCTCTGTGTTTAAATAAAACCAACTGGCTGAGACCAGACTCTGTCTTTTACTTATCAGACGTAACAGGCCGGATCAGTAGCTCATAACTATAGCAATTGTTCCTTATGCATGCATCATTATTTGAGACGTATTATTGTTAACGAATGATCATTGCTGCCGTACATACAGGGGTTTAGGAAGGTTTAGATATTGTGGAGGCTTCAGTTACTGATAAGTTTTTTCCCTTTCGTTTTGCTTGTCACATATTTCAATGGACACAATAGCTACTTTTCTTTGTCAATTGAATTGCACTTGTGTTGGGTCAAAACATTATAAATAGTCAAATCATGTGGTTAGTGGGGGCAAAACATACACTGGCCCCGCTCCAGTCAGATTATTGAGAGGTGTGCCTGCCCTTCCCACCCCCACCCTGTTCCTACGGCTATGCTATGCTAAATATATTAATATGTACATAGTATGATGGAAACAATCTTTAGACAATTTACATCAATAAGTAATAAGTATTAGTGGTGGCGGATTCAGAAGGGCGGAAATGGGAAGCGGATTGGGGAATGGGATATGAGGAATTCAATTGTAAAGCGTGTTTTATGTGTTTGCCTGCCAGCTGTTTTTCTGCGTTGCGCACCCTCCCACTACCCCCACTCCCCCACTCCGCCTCCTCACTCCGCCTGCAAATACACACCTGAATCCAGTCCAAACTATATTGGTTAAATGCTGGAGGGACTATAAACCTTAAACAACACACACATACACACATAAACTTAAATGTTGTAACTGCTCATGTTTTTATTATGTTTTCATCTACAGCAGCAAGCTTAGAATGTCTAACGGTTGAGCAGTACATTATTTAAATAAACTATTTTCGATTATAGTACTTTGAGTACTTATCTGTTTTGGTTTTATATAATAAAGAAGACAAATCAATGACAATCAATTTTTCGATCTCTTCGTACGTCACTCCATTACAGTTTACATTGACCAGAGTGTACGTGTACAGATAAAAAAACTGAATCAGGTGGCACAGTAACTAGCAAAAACATGTTTATTCAATTTTCATTGAAACTGTAGATATTGAAAAACGTTATTACCTTTAGCGTAGACAGTTGTTACCTTTAGCGTAGACAGTTGTTACCTTTAGCGTAGACAGTTGTTACCTTTAGCTTTACTATGAAAAGTTGTTAGCTTTAGCGTTAGCGTTGTTACCTTTGGTGGAAGAGGTGTGTTACCTTTAGCGTTGGAATTGTTACCTTTAGCGGCCGCTGTTACCTTAGCGGAAGTCTTACGTTTAGCGTTGTTACAAACAATAGAGCAAATTCAGTTTCACCACAGATTCAACCTCAGTAAAAGTGCATACACATTAACAGTCTGCATACACAGTCTATTAATGGCTGCAAACAATTTCAAACAAGTCTTATGACGTGAATGTCTTTTATTTGATAACGTGTAGTGGGTACTGTGTGTCGTAATTTAATTGACGGCTAAGAGAACGTGTGCTTTTTCTTCATGCGGAATGCTTTGGGCTAACGTATATATTTCCAAAACTAATATTTATTTTATTAAAAAGACGTCCGAGAAGTAGCTTTTCTTCACGCGGAATGTTTTGGGCTAACGTATATATTTTCAAAACAAATGCTTGTTTATCGATATTGCTTCAATATTTGTGTCTGCAATATATTTTATTTGAGAGAGAATTATATATTTTTTTTGAAATTAAATACACATTCATATTTTCAATTATATATTTAGAGAGACAATATATGTTTAGAAAGAGAATATATATTTTCGGAATAATATATGTATTTGTTTATTTGTCATAATAAAGTTTCCATGCATATATCTTTGGGGACAATCTTTTTTTTCCGGAGTAACATATATAGTTACCTTGTGTTTCATTTCGACAAGTGTCGTGCAATTATGGTTAAGCTTTTTTGTTAAAGCCAACAGGCAGCTGACGTTGTTAGGATGACGTGTTGCATGTTGGGAATGCTATTTATGTTTTTTCTATAGATAAATATAGATATATAAATAATTGGGATTTTATGTACAAACAATAGAAAATGTAATGTTCACTACTTTCAATAGTGATATACTACTTTAAACTGAGTATATTGTACCAGTTTGTCATCTTGTGTTTCGTTTCGACAAGAGTCATGCGTATGGTAAAACATATCAATATATATCGTTTGTATAAATAGTATTATTAAAACTCGACCAGTACTCATAACTAGAGCCTGATAGATTGTTCAGTAACACTACATGTATTGCTTGATGTATATATTTTTGTTCTATATATGTACATATATGTTAACTTTTGTCTATGTTAAATTTTTGAATTTGTATTGTATGCTTTAATTATATATATATGCTCACCTACATCTTGGAGGAAAATAAAGAATCTATCGCATAACCGTCCTGTGACAGCATGTGCATTACGTTGAGATACATGGCGTATAGCATCTGTGTGGATCCTTTTGTTGAGTATAGAGCATTGTGACCTTTAGTATAGGTAACTAATGACACACATACGCATATAAATACAACACACGATAAATGATAATTCACTTTCAATATAAGATACCCACAAGCAAACAATATAATCACTGCAAATGATAAGACATGTCTCTGAGTATGATATATCTTGTGTTCTTGCACTTATCTTTTAATGTATATAACACATGTCAAATGCCACGCATAACCCCTTTAAAAACTTATGAAAATAGTTGAATTTAGGCTTCAATATCAATATACCAGGTACATTATATTTAAAGTAGCTCTCTCACCAGCAAAGCCAAATTTTACAACATATGTAAACCGTTACTAAACCTGCTGACGACGAGGTTTATGTAGAACTAAAAATCTATAGACACAATATTAATGGCTTTAACCAGCCAGACCAAACCCCAAAACTCATAATTCAAATCAAGGATATTTCAAGAAAAAACACACTTTTAATTGGCACATATATATTATTATATGACCTGAACACCTGGATAAAAAAAGAGTACGAAAGGAAAATTTGGAAATCGCCGAACACAATATTGCAGTCTCGGTTTGATTGAGACTGTTCATGAGTGATAGCTACCGTTCACGTCCTCTAGCCCTGGGTTGAGCAGAACCCCAGTTTTGAGTTTGATAACGGTTTTATAGTGTTATTTCGCGGGTTAGTTTTTTTAAAATAATCTGCTAACAGATAATTGTGACAATCACTATAGAAAATAATGCATGGTATGTTTCTCGAACGAAATTGGAAGCAACCACATATTTACATAATTTATATATTATAACATTATGAACTACTTTAAACATTGTGAATATTTCTTATAAAATATTCCCATTTAATCCTTAATGTGTATTTTTTGCCGTTAAATCAAGTTCCCCTATGCAATTCTGCCAAAATCGTACAGTCAATCGTATCGATCAAGGGAGATAACCCGACAGATAAGCCAGCGAAATGTACGGATATGTTGCAGATTACCCGTTTTTTATAGGGCTACTCGCCTGTTTTTCACAGAATTTACGCAAATGACGGACTTTCCAGAGTACAGGACAGTTTTTTCTGGGTTATCGCGTTTATCCGGGTTAATCTCCCGTTTTTCATAGGGCCGCAGGCTTAATTCAAACATGTATGCGAAAAATACATGAAGATTGAGCCAGTAGAACTTTAGATAACAATAATTTGGACGTAAGCTAACTATTTTTAGGTCAAGTTTATTTTCACTTTAAACTGACATTTGCCCTACCGATATAATGTTCATAAACCTGAAGGTCTGAGCCTAAACCGTGCTGTAACTGCCGGTATATTTCAGCCGTGCTATATATAACAGATTCGGCAGTTATACCATGGTCTACCCAATTTTACACGCGCATAGTTGTAATGTTTACACACAACCTGTCAATCAAAATATCAATTACGGGCATTGAATGACAATGGTACAAAACATTTATAGCATATTTTTCTCGTATGCGATTTATACTGCACTCTCGGGCCCTCGAGAAGCAATATAAAGAAAGATATAAAAATCGGACAGGGAAAGTAGCATTCAATGACGACAGTCAACACACAAAAACAAACACGCAAACAGACAAACGAGAAGGCAAAAGTAATAAAAAATGCAAACGACATCACAAACACAAAAGGGTTGACAATAGCGCTTCCGCATTGGAACGGTCAGTGGCCAAAAAGGCCGCGGGGGTGGGGGGTGGGGGGTGGGGATGGCGAGGGGGGTTAATTCAGGCTATAGGGTTCACCAAACCTCACACTTACCCTATTGAAAGGGCACTGGGGGGTTAATTCAGGTTATATGGTGCACCAAACCTCACACTTACCCTATTGTCATCCCAATTAAACGGGACAGTGTAAATAAAGAAATCCCCGCCATGAAATATTCTCGCATATACTCGAAAAATTATGCTATAAATATTACGTATTCAACGTGAAGATTAAGTTAAGAAGAAATGGGACGTACACAATGCCCAGAATCAAGATAAGAAGAAATGGGACGTACACAATGGGACGTACACAATGCCCAGAATCAAGATACATGTTTTCTCCTCTGTGAGACTGTGACCTTCAAATGTGACCCTACTGCAACAGGTGTATGACCTGTCTGGTGTTTGACCTGTCTGGTGTATTGGTGTATGACCTGTCTGGTGTATTGGTGTATGACCTGTCTGGTGTATGACCTGTCTGGTGTATGACCTGTCTCAAGTGGAGAAGGTTGCTTCATTAAACGTACGATAACAACTGCGATCTCAATAGACAGTGGGTCGTGATGACCCAGTTAGGGTTAGGGGTTCGACTCTGAATCCGGTAATCTGTCTTTATTTCAAGAGGATAACATATCTGGCTACAAGCCAGTCTAACCTATGGTCCTCAGACAAAACAGAATATATTTACAGTTTATACAAACATGGTTAAAACAATGGTACACAAAAAAAAAATGAATAAAATATGTCTAGAAACTTCATGATTTTTCTAAAAATGTGGCATTTGAGAGTTATTCAATTTTAGGTGATGTGTATACAATGTTAATGTTTAAAGCTCGTCAATTATATATATTTTTAACTATATAAATTTTCAAATTTTAAGAATTACATTTTAAAACTTAATGAAATACGTACCTATTGTCACGTAAGTGAACAATGTACACGTGCATATACTGTGATTGACGTAGGTAATACATTGGTAATCAAGTTGTCAAATTGCATATATAACAAATCATTTAAACAACACAATAAATACTGCTGTAAGATGATCGTAACAATTAAAAGTGATGGTATATTGACTGAATATGCAAGTGATCTTGAGAAATATTTTCTGATTGAAATATCATACCTATTTGTTTTTTCGACAGGGTCAGCCTTGTTTAATTGGAATCTAGGACAAATGCCCCCACCCCCCCGGACAAATGCCCCCCCTGCTCATTTTTGTATAGGTGGACAAATGCCCCTCATGTTTTTGCAAGGGTGGACAAATGCCCCACTGAACTTTTTACAAGGTGGACATTAGCCCCCCTGATATTTTTGCAAGGGTGGACAAATGCCTCCCCCCCCCGGACAAATGCCTCCCTACTAATTTTTGTATAGGGATAACGCTAAGTAAAACAAGCCCCCCTGTACGAAACCCCACTCAGATATGTCTTTTGCAAAATGTTATTTTCATAATTCTTTCAAATTTAAGTAAATTTAAGAGGAATTTTAATAACCAATTGAGCATGATGTTGTCTTATTGGAATTCTTTAATTAGCTGTTAATTGTCTAAATGTAAACAGTCATATATTATGTGCTATAACATTTAAGAACATCAACAGAAAATGTAAATATTCATTTGATAATGAGTTTTTTATTTGGTTGATTGATGTATGACTCAATCAATTATCAAATTAAAGGTCACACTTTTAAAACTTGATTGCAAACATATACTTCCTATAATTGTGTGCATGTAATTAATCTGTTTGTGTTGGTCACACTTTATTTTTTTTATTGCTCTGAATACTTACAAACTGGGAATTACCTGTGAATTATGTGATTATTCTTTTGTATGGATTTAATTAGTTTTAAGGTACCTGTAAATACATATTACATGTTATATTGTGCTGCATATGTATATTGTTTTGCTGTTTTCCTTTAATAAAATGTTGAAAATATTGCTTGTTTTACTACAAAAATGAGTAGGGGTGTGGGGGGGGGGGGGGGGGGGCATTTGTCCACCCTTGCAAAAATATCAGGGGGCCTAATGTCCACCTTGTAAAAAGTTCAGGGGGCATTTGTCCACCCTTGCAAAAACATGAGGGGGCATTTGTCCACCAATACAAAAATGAGCAGGGGGGGCATTTGTCCAGGGGGGCATTTGTCCGTATACCGTTTAATTGTAATACACAAACACGAACCACTGCATTCTACTTAGTGTTGGTTAAACCACCATTCCTAACAATAGTATGGTGAAGATCCAGGTTAAACCTTTTTTTCAAAGGGAAATATTTTAAAAATATGATTCAGAATTTACAAAATGGCGCGATTGCCATAGGCATGGATTAGACTAGACCTATTTCTAAAGAAGAGGTTATCGGCATTTTTTAGTAAAAGTGGTATCTTGGGTTTTTATATTAATTTGGGTATGCTGAGTTTGATTATGGTGGATACCAGGCCAAATTTTGACAGGAAAGGCATTTTTGGGACATTTCATTGATTTTTGATAATTTTAATGGGAATTTTTGGAATATCTTTTTAAAATGAACATTTTACACCAGTTATCAATTTTCTCTACATATTTTAACTTCATATACATTGACCTATCACAGGAATAATATTTCACGCTGAATTTTAACAGGAAATGCAATTTTTGGGACATTTTTATCATCTTTTGATATTTTTATTAGGAATTTTTGGAATGATTTTTTAAAATAAACATTTTACACCAGTTATCAATTTTGACTCCAAATAGATTGACTTTTCACAGGAATAATCTTCCATATTTTTACCTAAAGCGGATTTTTTAAAATATTTTAATTAATACATCAACTGTCATATATAGCACAGATCTAACAACAAATATTTCTGTGTAAAATCCGATAAAATGTATCTTCTGGGAGCATTGCGTCGACAATACTTTCTAGCTACGCTTATGGAAATACACAAGATAACTTGTATGGTGTACCATCGGGGTCAAAACTACAGATGTAGGTGCACCTATAAAAAAAGTGTAGGTGCACCTATAAAAAGTATAGGTGCACCTATACTTGTTATGGGTGCACCTGTAAAATTATAGGTGCACCCATAAAATTGTAGGTGCACCCATAACATATATAGATGTGCCTATAAAATGTATAGGTGCACCTACACTTTTACAGGTGCACCTATAAGTATGGGTGCACCTGCATTGTTAATGAACAGGGTCAAAAGTCTCGTCCAATCAAATTCCTTGTTACAGACTGAGACATTGTAGTTACGGGGTTAAATTAAAAACTTCTTCAATATTTTATCACAACAATATACAGTTCTACAATTGCAAAATGACAAAATTGTCACAAAATGTCACGGGTAGAGCGTACTGGTCGTATATAGCTCTTGTATCGGTTACACCCAAAATCTATTGTTCGAGTTGAAACAATTTCACAATATTCATGATCTATTCATGTAACACGTAAAAGCGTGCACATTTTAAGTGGCCACCAGAGAGGCCGTGTCATAAGTTTAGTTTTGTGCTAATGCATGTAAACGTATAGGTATATTTTCCTTAAACGGCAAAATTGTATAAGGGGCCTCTCGTGTAGAGTCAATACTGTAGATTTAACCACGTTTGTCACGGACTGAACGGGGGAAATAATGATTTGGGCGTAATGTTTGCTATAAAACCCATTGTCTTCTAGCTTTCGCGGGGATCATCGATAGTACTTTGTTGGAACAGAGATTGGACGGCAAAATTCATAGGCAACATGTGCCTAAGCCATCCAGGATATAAGCCATCCAAGATATAAGCCATCCAGGGTTGGAGTAAGCCATCTAGGTTTGGATATCCAGGAGTGGAGCTAAGCTTCCACGACTAACGTTACAAGCGGTGGAGACGGTCCCCGTACCTGCTCAGCCAGGTTTTACTAACGACAACCCCCGGGACACAAGGTGGGCCCGTTACCAGTCCTCACTGGAGGAATATCATTCACAATCTCAGTGGAGATTAACTATCATTGCATCGCGTCATCAACCCTTACAGAAGGCATTTGATGACAATCATCCATTGAATTCGCGCATCATCATCTTCATGAGCTCGCGCGCATCACAGTTATCGCGCTAGATCAACATTGTTATAGCTTTAACAACACTTTAGTGTCTTAGACATTCAGTATTTATAACAATACTAAGAACGTCTTAAACGTTCAGGAGAACATTCTTTTCGTAGTTCATTTGTGTATTCGCTTGTTTTTTTTAGATAATTGTATATATATTAAACATATTTTAAAAGTTGCATTAAATTTATGTAAATGCATTCACCGTCATTGATTCTTTCCTGAGTTAGCCCAACCACTAAGGTCATCCTTTATTTTAAACTTGTTTTATATAATCTTATCATGCACATATAAACTACTTTTTAAAATGTAATTATTACTTAATTTCCATAACCGAAACAACTAAACCGGTGGTACGATTCACCCTAACGGACCGAAACGGACCGTAACGGAGATGAAACACCGGAACGGACCGGTGTCGCGTGGTAACACACTCCCTACTGATAGTCCACGCGTGTGAATTTAATGTAATCATTCTTTTTAATGAAAAAGTATCTATAACTTATGAAAACCGTTTTCTTGCTAAAGAAATTCACTCCATATCGAAAAAAAATTGCACGTAAGGAACAATTATTTCGACAAATGCTATGATAAATGAGAAATAAGCTTTTTAACGACTCACTATCAATGGATTTTTTCTTTACGACGGGCCGTGTATTTGTTTACACGTTCTGGTGAAATATTATCTATAATTTATAAAAATCGTTTCTTTCTACAGAAAATTATCCACATGGTAGGGAAGACATACATTTAATCCAATACACTGATTCGTACATTATAGCATTCGTTTAAAAATAACAAAAGTATTCAGTGTGTTACTTTTTTTCCTGTCGGAAGAATATCATTTTGTTGCATCAAACAAATGTATAGATTTATTCAAGTAGAAATACGATTTTTATGTATACCTTTATTTTAATTTCCTATTTGAGTAGTGTTGAATAGTGTGAGAATAAGGTACATATCTTAACACTTACTGCATTATAGAAAACAATATCTACGCATGGTACACATATATATGCACGATTTTTAATTCTTTATTATTTTTTTTTAAAGTGTACATACCGATCGATCATAAATTCTAGTTTCCAACTATTCCTAAAGATCAAACGCACTTCCTTATGTTTCTTCGTATTAGACTATTTGTACTTATAAACCGTCTAATGTATTCATGAACACTTACAAGGCACATATAGAAGTTGAACTAATAAAAAAATGGTAAGTGGCCAGATGCATTGTATAAACCTAGCTAAACATCACTTGTATTACTTTTAATTGATCATTTAATACCGCCAGAGCGGATATCGGGGTAATAAAAGTGCCTGCTTTCTCTCACCTCCTCGACAAATGTTTTCACAAGAACGGCGTGTTCTACCCGCAAATGTCCAATCAACCATGTTTAATTACAGGATAATTATTTTATTGAGAAATTTAACATGTAAGTAGTAAGTAAGTAATATTGTATTAAAGTGTCACATATAAAATACAGTTACAATTACAAATAGTATACAACATTGTTATTTGATAACCTGCCATCATAGGCATATGAAACACTATAAAACACAATTGTACACGTTAAAACATAATAAAAGTTACAAATGTATTGCATTGAATATATTCAATAATTAAAGCTATTATTTAGTATTCGTTTACACATAATTAACATGAAAACTACAATTAAATTCCAAACTCTCTGACATTATTTAAAAAAACAACAACATTTATTTTAATTACTTTTATAACACAGTTATGCATTTTTACAATGCTAAAGAGCGTCGTTTATACATATTTAAAAGTACGTTTGCTAATATGTGCGGTAGCGTATCACAGTCAATTAAGAATGTTAATTTTTCAGTTGATAAAAACAGCAAAAACCTGTCTTTAGCTTGATATTCTGCATTAAAAAGTTCATATCTAATATCTGAATAAAACTCGCAGTCAATCAAAAAATGAGTTTCATCCTCGATTATTGATGTTACAATATTTACAAACTCGTTCAGGGACAGGTTTTTTCGGTCGAATATATCCCCTGTTTCAATTGATAAGGGAACATTATATACAAGGGCGTAATAATGATTTTAGATTGTACGCACACAAATAAATGTTAAGTTAAACATCGTAGATGCGAATGTTTTAGAGTCGTGTTGTATTCCACCCCTCTCAGATAATGCAAAATCAAGCCCTCTGCCTTTATATGTATATACATTTTTAAAACAACACGAAATCATACCAAAACAGTAAAAATAAACGTAATTTTGGTGTGCATCTATGTGAATAGAAATATTAAGTAATTTCCATAGCCAAGGCCGTGGGGGTGCGTTTCTTAAGGCAAGTTTTTTTTGGAAGCGTGTTTTGTATGCCCACATACGGGAACGAAAGAAATGAAAAACGAATATAGCATTTTCAGTCATTATTATCACACTACCAAACCTACCCTCTCCATAAAAAAGTGAGTACAAAATAATTGAAAAATAAAGCTTTATTTAGATTGTACAAGAAATACAAAGAAACTTGTCAGATTACAGCATTTTCAGTACGTGTATATATTAATTTCTTTTGTGAGAGGACCCACCCACCTCTCATACACACAGTGTGTGAGGGAGCATCATATTGAAGCGTTTTAGGTATATGTTTTTATTCAGGATTTCTCAGAGGAAGCTATCCCTCAACCCACACCACACCACCCCATCCCGCCCACCCACTTCGACTGAATTACGCGCACTCAATTTCAGGCTTGATAGTATACACTATTATATCTTTGTTTAACTTGTATTGATGATGACAATGCTTAGCTTTGAATGAAGTAAATTATAAATAGTGCCTTTATTTCTATTAACATGTATCATGCATATGAATCTCATTAAAATCAGACCCTCTATTACTCTACGATACTCTACGCTATAAGCGAAGTGTATCAAGAGTATCAAAGTGTAATTAGGATTTGATGTTAAGGAGATTGATAAAATAGAAATCTACTTATTAAAACACTATTATAGCTTGACGACAACTATAACTTATTTGTGTTGTAATTATTTAAATGTTGACGTTTGAACTCTGAAGTCTGAAGTGCGAACTCTGAAATGTGAACATTTAAGTCTGAACTTTGAAGTCTGAAGTCTGATATCTGAACTCTGAACTCTGAACTCTGAAGTTTGAACTCTAAAGTCTGAACTGTGAAGTCTGAAATATGAACACTGAAGTATGAACTTTGAGGTGCGAAGTTTGAAGTCTGAAGTCTGAAGTCTGAAGTCTGAAATATGAACTCTGAAATCTGAACTCTCAAGTCTGAACTCTGAACTCTGATTTCTGAAATTTGAAGTGTGAAGTGTGAAGTGTGAAGTCTGAAGTATGAAGTATGAACATTAAAGTCGGAGTTGAATTAAATTACCACGAATAAGTTTTCGTTGTCGTCAAGCTTTTGTAGAGATCTATATTTTATATACAAAGTAAATAACATTCTCATAACGAAAATGTTATAGGTCCAACAGGAAGAGTCGCATTCACAGAAAACAGTCACTCCAACAAGTATTACAACGCGAAGGTGATTCAAAAGCACATCACACACATATAAGGGTTGACAACAGGGGTACCGCCTTGGAATGGTCAGTGGCAAACAGGACCACCGGGGAGTTTAAACCGGACCAAGTGTGCACCAAACATCACTCTTAACCTGTCATCATCCCCAAACAACAGGACAATGTAACTAAAAATAATCCCCGCCAAGTTAGCCCCTTACATTTGAGAAAGCTTAGCTATGTGTTACAAGAAGAAACACAGACATGTTCATGTCATATCAAAATATAACCTAAGACGCTAATCTCATATGTACGGTGTCCTGTTTGGGGCCAGATACAATGTCGCAGTGTCGACAATGCGACGCCCGACAACGCGACATCGCGACATCGCGATACGACAATGCGACATTGCGATATGACAACTCGACATTGCGATACGACATCGCGAAATTGCGATACGACATCGCGACAATTATAACGTAATGTCGCGATGTGGTTGGCGACATAACGACAATTACGAAAAGAATGTCGCGTTGTCGTGGGCGACATTACGACAATACGACATAATACGACATTGCGATACGACATCACGACATAATTGTCACGAAGTCGTATCGCAATGTCGCGATGTCGTATCGCAATGTCGAGGTGTCGTATCTCAATGTCGCACTGTCGTATCGCGATGTCGCATTGTCGGGCGTCGCATTGTCGGCCACGACAATGCGACATCGTATCTGGCCCCAACCGGACACTGTACATATATATATGTACTCGATGACTTGTTTGACGTCAGCGTGTGAATATGGAAACTTTTAAGGGTCACCAGTTGTTGGGTTAATTACCTCTATTTAAACTTCGAAATTGTCGGGTTGTTGCATTGTTTCGCGTCTTCTCGACCCCATTTTCTCGACTTACGGCGTGTTTCTTGAATCATATCGACTTGAAAGAATACAACTTAGTACGATTTACCTTCACATGTCAGAAAGACTGAAGTCGACATTTTCGTCATTTAAATAAGTTTAGTTGCTGTATGTCGTCTTGACTAGTTATATTTCAATATGTCGATAAGAAATTTGACGACTAAATCAAATTTATTACGTCATGTCGTCATCAATATTGTTCACTTATTGACATTAAACACGACAAATCGAAAAAATATTACCCCAAATCACCCCGCCCGCCCCACCCACCCTGGGCCCCAGGGCAGACGTTTGCATTACGTGGACGCCGCTTATCTTTAAGACCCCAAGGTCGCATCTTGGCTTATATGGCGAAATGGGATACCTTTGGGTCTTCATTTTAATCTTCTTAATCTGCCTTCAGTGGCCCCAACCTTTGATGATTTTATCGAAATATATTTGATTTGAAATGCATAATATATCGTTTGTATATTTTTGAAGGGTTTACATATGTGTTTAAGACGTAAAACTATCCATTAGTACGAACGCAGCTCCTGACCGAAACATAAGACCCGCCTTCTTTTTGACGTCATAATTTGTTCATCCCAAAACTGGCGCCATAGTTCAGTTATACGTTCACTGTTTAACGTGCTAAATTAGAGTAGATTATTAGCCGGAATAATTGCATTATCTTAAATTGTTCATGCTTATGGTGGAGCGGGTCGTTGGAATATGGCCCGTGTCATCGAATTCTAAGATCGCTTTCATTACAATAACAAGGATAAGAAAACAGAAAGAGATAGTGTTATAGCACACGCATGTACATATATATAACACTTATCTCTCTTTATATATATATCCGTTGAAATGAAAGCATGTGGTTTAGACGTAGCGCATTCTAAATTGGTAAAGTGGTGGAGGGCCTATAATCCTTAAATAACACACCATTACATTTGGTTTAATTTGTCAAAAGGATACAACGTATCTGCAACATGCGTATTTACATGTGAGAATGTAGAAGCAAGCAGATTTAAGTCAAAATGATATTGGGTTAATCAAACCGGCGTGATTCTTTTGATGATTCATCCCATTTCAAGAGTCCATGTGTCTCTTTAAATAATAATGTATTATAGGCTAGGCGATACATATTAAAGGGACACACGGCTATCTTGATTTAAAACAAAACTCACGGCGTTACGATAATTTTTCTACATAACTTTCATTTGTTCAATCATTAATATTAATTATACGAATAGTATAAATAAAATTATTTTTGCATATTAGTAACTGTTGATAATATTGCACCAATAATATTATTATGTTAACTTATGGTAGGATAAGATAAAAAAAATATTAAAACTCAAAACTATAATATTTATTATTTTAATTACATGTATATGCTGGGATAATAATCGTCATATAAAGCCCTGGTATAAGCAAGCAGCTTTACAATTATACTGGATAAATAAATTGAGACGCTAATTTCAATGCTTGATAAATATTTCAAGATTTCCGTGTGTTTCTTTAATATAATTCTATAAACATCTAACCGGGCGATATACCAGTTTGACACGTCCAAAGGCTTGACGTGTCAAAGGAATGTGTTGCGTCATGATTGTTTGCACAGATATGAAATTGAGGCAAGTATCTACCTTCAAAGATCGCGATAAGTGTCATTGATCGGTAGTGCGCGTGGCTTGAGTAGACCCTGTATTTGTGTCTACAAATTGGACATAGACTATGTACACGATTAAACAGTAATATAAACATAAATCATTGGTCTACACTGGTGTCTTTTATATAACAGCGATGCACGCGCTTTCGACGACTAAGGGAACCCAGTATGTTAAAAAACTTGAAAAGATACAGTTGTAATATATACTGGCTATAATTTTGAAATGGACACGTTTACCGAATTTAATGGTTCTAACTAGTATAGAAACTGGCGGTACGGGCGCAGTTTTCCCTCGCGGGGAATGAGAACAACTAGTGAAATATGCCAGGGGTGACTCAGGCGTAACTCTCATTTACACCACTAAGATCTAAATGTAAGTCACGCCTAAATCAATACCTCAACATATTTCAACAGTTTTCTCAAGCAACCCCGCTCTGGAAAACTCCGCCCCGTTCCGCCAGTTTCTATACTACTAATCAATCCGGTTTGCCATTTTAATAACATAACATTTGCAACTCTTTAGGAGAGCGCAATTTTATTTTATGTCTACTTTCGCCGAATCTACTTTCGGCGAAGTTTTTCAATAACATTTACAACTCGCTAAGCAAAGTCAGACGGAACCGGGCAATAGTCTTCATCATCGCTCTGCATATCATCTTTTACCATGGAGTATTTTACTTGTATGCTAGCGTATCTTGTCCATTATCTAATATGTACCGTTTATCATCATAAGCTGATAAACTTTTTTTATTTATTGCATAGCTGCTTATGTTATGCTTTTGTGATCTAATAACTTTCATCTCATGATGAGCTTCTGTTGCTGTAAACAAAATATTTTTGTAATCGTCATGCGATATCTGTTTTTTAACAACACACTTTTTAACACCCTTACATTTCTTTTCGCTAACCTCATTATCTAGCACATACGAATATAGTTTACTTCGCAACCCAACAAATTCAACAATGGGTATTTTGCAAGTTTCATCTTTCATCTTGCCAATAACTTTTTTATTATCATTAAAATGAAACTTACTTTTTGGATCATAATCGCAATTATCAAAAAGTTCTTTATCCTTGTAAAAGTCTGCATACACATCTTTTGTTTTTATTTCATAACACAAGGAATCGGTATCAGTAAATAATAACTTAGCTTTTTTATCATAATTGTTTTTGATATAGTTGTAATGGAAATCATACATCAAATATTTTGACAAGTCTAAAATACACATACCAACATAAATAGGACGATTTAAAACTAATCGTTCTTTATTCTGTTTACAGCAAATAAATTTTCATTAAACATTTTACAAGAAATAAATGAAGGTCTTGCCGCATATTTTAAAAGAACCTCCTCGTCGTGAGTCAATTTAACATTAATTCTTTTTCTCAAGTTTTCCATAGTTTTACCAAAAACTGAATTGTTCATCAGTTTGAAGAAATCCTTTTCAAAAGCATTTTTTCCCAGCTGTCCTCTTGGCAGTATTAAAATGTATGTATGTCTTTAACCACTCTGATTCGTCAAACTGTAGTATTCGATGTATTTTTGTCACCTTTAATCCAAGCGTTTTGTACAATTCTAAGTTTTTAAAATGCACGACATACTTTTCTTTATTTTTCAACGTCGTAACAAGTTTATTAACACTACAGTTTCCTAGATTAAACTTTTGTTTTAAATTTTTATAATAGTCTGACAACCACTCATCTTTTATATTTAAACTTTCTGGGGCGAGAGGATAATCATTGTGCGAGTCATGTAGTTTTTCGGGATGCTCGATATCGCACTCACCAATGTAATTTGATTTTCCTTTTTCAAACTTATCAACCCACTTGAAGTTGCCAGTAGGTAACGGTTGACACATGGCCCACCCGTACACGTTATTGGCATCAAGATATATGATGTACTTGCTTTCTTTTGTCTTGTCATAGTTTTTCATATATTTATTGTTAGCCTGTGAGTATCTATTTGCGATATAACTTGTGCCGCCTCTTAATCCTTTTTCCACAAACAAATATTGATCAATATCAGTGATTAAGTCAAGTTGAATACCAGTCATCTTGAGGCACGCATCCCAGGCTAACCCAGGACTACTGAAGTAATGGCAAGGATCTAATGTGTAATACTCAATGCACATTTTTCTAAAGTTTTCAAAAACATCTGTCAGCAGCAGCACATCAGTCTTAAGATACAGATCATGATATTCTCCCATATTTTTAATCTTAAATGTTTTCCATATTTTTTTAGCGTGTTCATAATCCGCATCTGAAATGTGCTCATCATTTAATTGAGAATAAAAGCTATCTTTGCCGGGTAACTTAGTATCCTCGAAGCGTTCAAAACTGTTCATGTAATCATAAGGATAAACACCTTTTCTTTTTAGCAAGTCTAACTTTTTACCGCTGTATTCTTGAGATATGTATTGAAACGACGGAACGTTTTTTACTAGATTATCTAATGATTGGGACATGAACTGAAAACTATCAATAAATACTAAACTTTTTCCTAGCATGAAAGCCATATACTTTTCCATGTTATTCTGTATAACATTTATGTTTTGTTTAAACTTTCCGATGTGTAGCATTCTGAAGTGAGAGTCATATCCTCTCAAGTTATGAAACACAACAGGTATTTTTCTAGTCAACCTGAAATTAATATTACATATGTCATGAGCGCTTCCTCTGTACTTTCCAGTTATATGACAATGATCTCTAACCTTTCTAACGAAGTTTTCATATGCTACTGTACGACTTGGGTCATCTTTTTTAAGAGTTATTGAAAAACCATTACCACAAATATGGCATGATTTAGATTTTTGGAATCTAGCTTCTTCTTTCTGTGACATCACCAAATCTTTCTTAAAATGCGTATTTATAGTTTTCTTGCACCACTTTTCTTCTTCTATCATTTTTTCTAAAAACTTGTAAACAGCATCAGGTCCTCTATACGTTACAACTGGTTTTGAATATTGATCATCATAACAACAAACAACCTTGTATCCATAACCACAATCAGTATGTTTTTGATATGCTTCTGTGTGTGATTTTTTAGGATTGTTTGATACTGAAGAAATACTTTCAGTTACTGCTTCAAAATCAGAATATATAACAAACGGAACCATTAGCTGTCTGTCGTAGTTTTTAAACTTAACTTTTTCATCTTTGTTTGGCATCTCTACTGCTTGTTTTCCGTTAAGTGAAAGACAATCAGGCTCATGCTTTTTTAACACACGTTCTAATGTAAAGCACTGCAAGCATGTTTTACAAAACCATTTTTTACCCTCGTGTGCCGTTTGATTATACATCAAACTGTTAAAATCTTTTATCCACACATAATGTTTCTTTTCCTCTTCGACAATCAAAAGCATATCACATGTTTTTTCTGCTTTATTTTTTGATATGTACAAAGGGTATACTTGATTATCTTCATATCCAAATATGTTAAAACAAATGTTGTTTTGTTTTTCTATTTTTGGGATTTGTTTGATAGTAACAGGAAATGTAATTCCTTTGTAATCAAGATCACCAATATGCTTTTTGTACTTTGTTATTCTTTGAGGATCTTTTTTAACAGGAAATGTACAAGCCAAATGGCACCATCTAATAGCATTCGTTATCTTTTTCATTCTTTATATTGATCAATCTTTTTTTAGAATTAGCAAGTTCTTTTGGTAAATCCAAATAAGAGCTACCTCGTAAAGGCTTATACTTTATTCGATTTATATAGTGTGCGTCTAGTGTCTCAATTACCCAACCACTTCCTTCAGAAAGCCAAACACCAATTATTTTTAAAATTTCTTCCCGCGCTCTGCCTAATGCTTCTGATATTTGATTTTTGTTTAATATTATTGCAGCCTTTGAGGCAAAGTAAGCTGTTTTGTATACAAAAACATATTCTCCTTTATCTGTCAGTGTTGTTCTCACAAGAGTAACTTTTAGACTAATGCCTAATTTAAATCCACCTGTTTTTCTGAGTTCTTTTTCAAGAAAGTTCACAACACTTGATTGTGTTTTTTGTAGTTGTCTGAGCGGATCATTACTGACAACATTTACTTTAAAAACCTTGCTATACTGTTTTGGGGATGTTTCAATTTCTCGGATACTCATTATATAATATTACATGAGTTTATTTCTTTAAGCCCCTATTTATTAATTTATTAATTAATTAATTATTTTGAAGTAAAATATTTATTTATCCATACATAATAATTTTAATTCCCCGGTCAAGTAAAATATCATAGTGGACAATAAAAGAAACTTTGTATAAAGTTGGATGGTAACTGGTTGCCTCCAAATTTGTTTTTTGCACAAAGAACGTAGTTTGTTTATATCTCTTTTTTCTATTTTCCATGACAGTTTTAGTTGTTTTGTCATTGTTATGATTCTTTCTGTCAAATCTTGAAAGTTTGAAAAAATTAAAAGCTCTGCATCAAATTTACTCGCATCGTCAAAATCAACCGTTTGAGCATATGCCATTTGATCTTCCTTTAAGTTGTTGATTTCAATTTCTACTTGTTCCATTATAATATTACATAAGATATAACTTTTTAAGCCTATATTTAAATATATGATGCTATAGTATAATATAATGTATTGCAAATGTTGTGAAAGAGTTTTAGATAATATTGATCCTCCTGGGGTGTGCACAGATTGTATTTTATTTTACATGACTAATAAAAAGAAGCTTTGTAAGTATTGTACCAGGACCAAACTGTGTTACAAGTGTACATACGCATGCGTAAATTGCAACGATACTTGTGAAGTTTTCGATAACGAGCGTGTTTGCCTTAATTGTAGCACCCACAATCATGACAATGGTTATAATCTTATCACAGGTTGTACCTACAGCCAAAAGAAAATGATTTACCTCAGGAAGTATCATTTGGATAAATACTTGGTGGCATTTGATTTGTCTTCTAAAAATAGACAAAGATTTGAGGATTTGTTTTACAAAATTGTAAAGGTTTTGGATCAAATAGAAAGCCGAAAAAGATCAATTAAATTTGAATACATTTCAGAAAATATTAAAAATAGAAAAAGAAACAAAATCGATTAAAACAAAATCAACCAGAGACAAGTACGATAGGATATGGAAACAAGTCGAATTACGACTGAATGCCATGGCCGTTTAGCTTGAATCGTTTCATATACATTTCCAGAGGTTCTGTAAAGTTATCATTCTTTTGAATCTCTAATATTTTATTGAAGGTAATCCTAATTACCTCTTCGTCATTTTCAAGTCCTGTGGTTGTTGGGACATATGATAGAAGTTGTTTGAAACTCCTATGATGTGTTTTTAACAAAGTCTTTTTTTCTGCTATTCTTGTTTTACTCACTAAAACAGCAACTACTGGAGGAACTGCACCAACTGCGGCACAAAACAGGAATTGCCGGAACCAATGCCAATACGGCAGTACAACCAATTATTCCGCTGGCAATCTGTAATGTTGTGTTTATAATACCGCACAAGTTATAACTGCGTCTGTATGCAGCCACAAGTCGCGTTAAGTGATCAATTAATTCTTCTTTGGTTTTCATGTATAGTTACAGTTAGACAATAATTTAATTAAAATATTTAGAAAATAGTTGCTCGTGTTCTTTGGGTGACATTTTGCCTATTTTTAACAATTCATCGATTTTGCTAATACCTTTATTTATTAGCTATGGGCTATTATTCCCTGATTCGATGCTTCCACATATCAACTCTAGATCATCCATCAAATCATTAGGATTATTGTAATATTCAACATCAGCACAACCTCCTAAAATCTTTTTGAACTTTGAAGAACCCTTGTGAATTGGTAAATCAGATAATTCTGTTAGTTTCTTAAAAGCATTCTGAGACAGCCTCGAATAAGTTTTTTTATTATTGTAACGCTTTGTTATCAAGTCTATAAAATCATCATCCACTTTCATATCTAGCACAACAGCTTTTCCTTGCTTGGCAATAAGTTTGTGATGGCCAACAAGTTTGGGTAAATCAATTTGTAACATTCCATAGTGACCATCTTTGTCGACTTTGTAGGAATTTTTATTTTGTTGCATCCCTTTGCCAGTCTTTTGTATAGTTTCGCTAGCTGTTTGAATTCGCTCAGGCAACCTTTCCATATAAAAATCCAGAGCATTTATTTCTTTTGCTTTTTCATTATGTTCTTTTAAAAGTAAATCTCTATTTATTTTGGTGCCATCGGGGTCATCGAGTAATTTTAAATATTTAAGTTTAGTCGCATCAGATGTTGCTTTTTTCTGACCCGCTTTGAGTTTGTCTTCGCTGAGGTTTTCTGCTCTTGTCCTTATACCTCTTATCTCGTGACGCAGTTTATCAGATATCTCTTCACCCCTTTTAATATATTCATCATAATCAGCATTCCCATCAGTAATACCTGGTATTTCAGTTGGCATTGGCAAGCCATACTTATTAAGTACGTCTTTATTTATACCAGCATCCAAGATAATATCATATACCCGTTTAGGTTCCTTAGGCCTCGCTGCAGGTTCTTCTTCTTCCAATAAGTCTTCTTCCGATTCTTCTTCTATTTCTTCCTCAGTTGATAACGTTGGTGATAGCGCCGGTGGTGCTATAGCTCCACGATCAGGCGGGACAAGTAATTGCGGACGTGTTGCCTCAGGAAGAAGAGCCAACTGTTGACGTATTTCCGGAAGGGTAATCAAATGTTCAGCTAGCCGTCTTGTTTGCTCTGTTATTTCGCTAGTTACAGGTTTAAATACTTCTGTGTATAAATCACGACTAGCTCCTTTTTCGAGTCTTTTTCGGATAACTCTATTCTCGTATTCTTTGACAAGCTCACTCGCTTTTTTCTTTTTATCTGCTAATTCTTTCCATTTTAACAAAGACATGTATAATATAAGGTTAGATTAAATTAAGATAAGTTAAGATAACTTAATCAAGTATTATGTAGTTTTTGTTTTCTTCTTTTTGGCCGCAGGTTTAACTGCTTTCGTAACTGCTTTCTTAACTGCAGGCTTGACTGCTTTTTTAACCGCAGGTTCAACTGCTTTTTTGATTGCATGCTTGACTGCTTTTTTAACCGCAGGTTCAACTGCAGTCTTAACTACTTTTTGCATTCCGTAATATCTAACTTGATTAGCCTTAAAACATTCTGCTTCTGTTCCAAGGCGTTTACCACGGGGGATTTGATTTATTCCACAATACACTTTTAACATATAATAATAGTTAGATAATATCACTATTATCCAAGTATTATTATAATGCAAATTCCAAACTATGACATGAAGACAGAAAACGGTAATTTTAATCAGATATGGAACTTCATGCCAGACTGTTGTTTTAGAATGTTAATTTGTGGTAATTCAGGATCTGGCAAGACGAACACATTAGTTCACATGTTGCTGAAACCTTTAGTTTACTATGACAAGATTTACTTGTTTGCTAAAAACTAAGAGCAGTCCAAGTATCAGGTCTTATCACAAAAACTTGAAAAGATAGCAAAAAAGAATAAAATCCCAGTCGAAGACATATTAGAATGTTCAAATGATGAAGTTATCCCTGTGGATACTTTAGATTCAGTTACTCAAAAGATAGCCATTTTTGATGATTATGTTTGTGAACGTAATCAAAACGATATTATTAATTATTTCATCCAGGGAAGGCACAAAAATTGTTGCGTGATTTACTTGTCACAATATTATTACAAAACTCCCAAAGACATTCGGTTGAACTGTTCTCATTACATTTTCTTCGCGACTCCGGTTAATCGTGAGCTGGGTACGCTTTCCAAAGAACAAGATGTCAGCAAAGAGCAGTACAGAAAAGCGACTGACAAGCAGTACGACTTTCTGTATCTAGATCGCCCGAGGAAGTTGATCAAAAGAAACTTCACTGGTGAAATTTAATCTAATCATATTATATATAATGGGACTTTTTAATGATCTTGGTGGGGAAGTTACTACTGGCAGCGTTAATATTACAAATTTCGGTATTGTGCTGTCTGAGTATGTAAAACAAAAACATCTGGTTAATTATCTTAACAAAGGCAGAAACCAGGAAAATGTTTTGAGAAGTGAGCTAAACATGGATAATAATAAAATTACCAATGTTGGTGCTCCGACAAAAGCAGATGATGCGGTAACAAGGCAATATTGTCAAAGAAGAATTACAAAAAGCATACGCGATTATGATATTGATAAAATTCAAGACATGATGAACAATTTGACAACAGGTGTTGAAGATAAACTAAGTCTGATACAAACAAAGTTACAAGCAAACCGTGGGAAAATGATTGAAATTCAAAACGAATTGAAAGATGAAATAAAACTTCTGGGTGATGCTTTGAAAGAGCTAGAAAAGGAAAAAGATGGATTGGAAGATAGTGAAAACTACAAGAAATTAAGCGAACAAATAAGAACTGGTGTTCAAAATATTAATACACGGATTGGAGAAATCAACAAACAAATAGTTGACAATAATGAACTTGAAACTGCTATTGCTGATGCTTCGAAACAAATGAGAACTGCTTTTACTGCCGAAGTAACTCAAATTAAAATATTAAATGAGCAAATAAACACCAACGTTGCCGATATGAACAAGGAATTTGAAGATATCAAAAAGAAAATGGTTGACAACAAGTCGCTGGAGACTGCTCTGAACAAACTGGTTGACACTGATAAGCTTGAGACTGCTATTGATGATGTTTCAAAGCAACTGAAAGCTGCTCAGGATGAAAGAAGCAAAGCTTTTGATGGTGAAATAGCTTCTCTCAAGGAGCATAATCAAAAGTCTGATAGTTGGCACACAGCAATTCTTGATATAATTGATGGGTTGAAAGTAAAAGTAGACTATTTAAGTCTGATTTTGCTGTTTGAATGGACAATAGATGATGAGATGAGCATCATGCAAGATGATACTGACCGAATTACTACCTTTGTATCATATCCGACACGAAAACCACTTGAAAGAACCAAACGTAATGGTTTTCTCAAGACGTTTACTCCTGTAACGAATCCATTTGTAAAAAACTGGAGAATATGCTACAGAATATTCTGGTGGCCTCAGAATTGTAAAACCCGGACGTTATATAGTTGAAGCAGACCTTACATATCCTGTTGCAAATACAGACATTGGTATAGAATGGTTTAGTCTGTTTAATCTAAGTCCCGGTACTGATGAGTCACATGCTCAGTCAAAAATAGAAAATGGTAAACGAATACTAGAAGGAACATTTGAAGCATATCTTCCGAAATCTCATTTTTGGATCATCTTTGTAGATATAATATCTCTCGCTACGCAAGTTTTCAATTTTGAAAAATCAAGTTTTAAACTGTACTACAAAGGTGATTAATTTTATCCATTCTATATTATATGGAACAAAAAATTGTATTATCATCAGACAAAGCGTCAATAATTAATAGCTCAAATACACCGAGTAATTTTACAACTGTCTTTGACAGACTATTTATATTAGGCAGAAACAAACAGTATGTCATTGGGCTCGATAAGATTAATTCCATGACTTACTCGTGGTATAATATTAGTGAAGATTTTAATAACAAAGTGATAAGGTATCACAATGGAGCAGATTGGAAAAGTATTATTTTTAGAAATGGAAATTACAGTTATGGTGATATCGATACTTACATAAAAGAAGCATTGGCTGTAAACAATGATTTAACCGATGACTCACCCGTCCCGATACAAATTGAGTTTGATTTATCAAGTTTCAAATGTTTTGTTACCATTAATAATAACTTTGTGCTTGATTTGAGAGAATCAAACTTTCACACCTTGATCGGTTTTGACAAAGATGCGGTTATTAGAGAAACTAAATTTGGAACTGTAACACCAGACATAACAAATTCTATCGATACATTGTATATCCACTGTGACTTGATAAGTAAATCTATTGTTGATGGATCATACGGAGAAGTCATTTATGAAAAAAGTACAGCTGCTCTTACGAGAGCGTATCCTTATGAAAATGAACCGATGAGAGTCGGGTTCTGCGAAGTAAACAAAACGATCATTAACAGTATTAATATTTACATAACCGATTTCTCTGGTAAAATTATTAATCTTAATGGTGTCCACACATCATTTCGATTTGTTTTGAAGAAATTAATGTAACATAAGTTATATGGCATGTTTAAAAAAAGGTTTATGACACTAGCACGGGAACATATACTCAAGTTGATCGGTTAACTGGAGCTGGTATATTTGACATTCTTTCAAAAGTCGGATCAAAGATATTCAGCGAGTCTGTGAAAACAGCAGGCAAGAAAGCATTAGAAACTGCTGGTAAACAAATCATAGAAAGCGGTTCTAAAAAACTTGGAGATGAAGTAGGTAAAATGGCTGCTGATAAATTAGTTTCAGTTATTAAACCTAGTAAACCAAAAGGTGAGATGATTTTAAAAGAACTTACAAAGGCTGATAACAAAACAGAAGTTGTAGCTGAAACTGAAGAAGATGTAGCTGGGACTGAAGAAGATGAAAATGCAACAATTAATAGATTACTTTCCGGAAGGGGAATTCATGTGAGAATTAATCGATTAATTAATAAAAAATAATCTAATTACTAGTATACATAGATGTTTCGAAGTAATCAATATAATACTAGATATGAACATGTGCCTATTCAGTTAGATACCCCCATAACGCGGCCAGGAAATGCTACCAGGCAAATGAAAAGTGGTTATCAATTTACAATAAATGATAGAAGTTCTTACTTTGATTGGTATAATGCATATTTTGAAATCAGTTTTCAAGTAAACAAACTTGCTGATGGGGCCAATTTCGCAGACGCTGACAGAATTGCTTTAATTAACGATGCAGCTTCATTGATTGATCAAATGCAAGTAAAGCAAAATGGAAAAATAGTTTATGATGGAAATAATCTTCACAGATTTGTTAATGTCAAAAGCTTGCTTGAAATTTCTGACGATTATGTAAAGACAACCGGAACAAACGAATAATTTTATTTAGATAATACGGCTGCTGCAGAATCTCGAGATGATCAAGCTGGTTATAACCTGGGATTTACTACTCGTCATGCTTTAATCATAACTTATCAAAAAGTTGATTCTATAATTCCATTAAACAAATATTCCTTCTTTGGAGGTTTGGAAACAAACATGCTTCCTCCTAGCCAAATGCAAATCAGCTTGCAACTGACAGATGACAATGTGGTAATTTTAAAATCAAGTGGTGATGATGGTCGAGTAGTTATTAATAAAATAGTTTTGTGGATACCCAGAATGATATTTAACTCAGATGGTTTAAGTTATGTAATGACAAATCATATGACATCAACAAGATGGGCTTACCTCCGTGAAATGATACAAGAGAGCGGAAGTTCTGAAGCAACTGAATCCGTATTTAGAATAACGGCTGGTGTCAAAAATCCCAAACATGTGTTTGTTTATTTGCAAAGAGCCGACAAGAGTTCTTCTCAAACACAAAATCCTCATATTTTGGACACGTTTAAGGTAAATGCTGCTAATACTAATTGCTATTTACAATCAGCTAGATTGGAAGTTGGAAATGGAGTTTATTATCCAGAAACCGAATATAGTTATGCTAATATCATAAGAATATTCAGAGATGTTATTATTTATTCTTACAAGCAAAATGATAAAAACACTGGAACTTTACTCAATACGAGTAATTTTAAAACTCTTTTCGGAATGATATATTTCGATTTGAGTTACAAGGAAAATGAAGTCAGTATTGATCCAAAACAACTAAATCTGAGATATAAATTAAATATACCTCCTGCTGCTCCATATAAAGTGTATACCCTGGTTCTATATGAGGAAGATGTTGTTATTGATACTGTCGGGAATGAACTAGTTATTGTTTAATCTAACTTATAATATATATGACTTACGTAAATTATTTAGTAAATTTAACAGATGGGCAAAAACAGAGTTTAGCGAGGGCTTATGAGGATAAGTGTGAATTAACACTTAGGTTAAAAAATAACCAACTAACTGGGTATTTCCCTTTGCTGCTGACATCTACTCAGATTAACAATATCAACAAAGCTAAATCTGGCGGACGGGGATTAGACATAAATATATCAAAATCGCAAATGAGATCCCAGTCTAAAAATGGGGGCTTTTTAGGCGCATTAGCTGGTTTGTTAACTAAAACAATATTACCAACAGTTGCTAGATTTGCTCCAAAGATATTAGGACCTTTAGCAACACTTCTAACAGCTGCGCAAAGAAACAACATAGCAAAGTCAAAAGGTCGCTGCCCTGTTAAACTAACTAAAAAACAACAGCAGAACGGAGGATTTCTTGGAATGCTTGCATCATTAGGAATTCCATTGATTGGATCTCTTATTAGTGGTTTAACTGGAAAAGGCTTGCAAGTAGATAGAAGAGGGTATGGTTTGCAAGTAGACTCACAAATCAGGCCATATAGAAGTATCCCATTTATAAAAAAAAAAAAAATCTAACTTAGATATAATAAAATGGGTTAAGCAGTTAGGTATACAGAACTTCAGTGGGGTGTAAAGCAAAAACAAATTACTGACAAAACAAAATAAACAAAAATGTGGTATTATTAATCTTGATGATCATATTGGACCTGGCACACACTGGACGTGTTACTATGATAATTATTACTTCGATCCGTTTGGCCTGAGTCCACCAAACGAAGTTTTAGCGTACATACCTAATATAAAATACAACACTATTCAATACCAAGATAAAACAAGTGTTCTGTGTGGATATTTCTGTCTATTCTTCATTAAAAAGTTACAAGAAGGAAATGGCACGTATGATATTCTTTACAAATTATTAAAGCCTTACAAACCAGTAAAAAATGAAAACATCATAACATCATATTTTGTAAACGAAGTTTAATCTAATCATATTTATATATGAGTTATTGTATAAAAGAAAAGATGGTTACTGAAAATATTAATCCTCAGTATGTGTTAGCTAAAAATGGTAGAACAATGTTAAGAGCAACATGTGCATCTTGTGGTATTACTAAAACAAAGTTTGTTAAACACACAGAAGATGGTAATATTGATATTCACAAAGCTATGCTTCCTCTGTTGCCTAAAAAGGGATTAACGCTTCCTGGTTATAAATATTGTGGTCCTGGTAATCCACTTGATAGCGGAGAACCGGTAAATGAATGAGATGCTGTTTGTAAAGATCATGATTATTGTTATGATGAAAATCCTAGTAATAAATCAATGTGCGATAAAAACATGCTTGCTGGTTTGAAATCTAGTAAGTCTAAAACTATTGGAGAAAAGATTACTAAGAATTTGGTAGTAAAACCAGTTATTAGTACAAAATATAAACTTGGCCTTGGAAACTCAAACAACTAGAAAATGCGTTGAAATGGACTGACAAGTTAGCAGATGAACTTCATAAACCTATACGAAGAAAGTTCACTCAACGCCGTGTGATTGTTAATGAAATTGATAAAATATGGTCTGCTGACTTGGTTGATATGCAATCGTTTTCAAAGTATAATAAAGGTACTAAATATTTGCTTATTGTTATTGATGTGTTTAGCAAATATGCATGGGTTGTACCGGTTGCAAATAAAACTGGTTTAGAAATTACAAAAGCGTTTCAACAGATAATCAGTACAGGAAGACAGTGTAAATTGTTGTGGGTTGATCAAGGTGTAGAGTTTTACAACAAAACGTTTAAGCAATTTCTTGATGATAATAATATCGAAATGTATCACACTTTTAATTTCGGAAAAGCTGTAGTAATTGAACGATTTAACAGAACATTAAAAGAAAAGATGTGGAAATATTGTACAGCTAACAATACAAATACATATTTAGACGTGTTGCAAGAAATGGTTGACAAGTATAATAGCATAAAACATCGGAGTATTAAAATGACACCGACTAAAGCAAGTGATGACAAAAATAAAGGAACAGTGTATTTCAACTTGTACGGAAAAATGAGAAGTAATCAAATTAAGCCAAAGTTTAAAATTGGAGATAAAGTTAGAATCAGCAAATATAAAAGAACGTTTGAGAAAGGCTATACTCCAAATTGGACTGAAGAAATATTTGTTGTTGATGAAATTCAAAACACAAATCCTGTGACATACAAAATAAAAGATTTAAACAACGAAAACATTGATGGAAGCTTTTATGAATTAGAAATGATAAAAGCAAAGCAAGAAATATTTAGGATTGAAAAAGTAATACGACGTGATTACAAAAAGAAACAAGCATTGATTAAATGGAAGGGTTACAATGAGGATTTCAATAGTTGGGTCTCATTTAAGGATATTGAAAATATTAAATAAGGGCTTAAAAATAATTATATATCGTATTATTATATAATGGAACAAGAAAGATTAGAAAAGGTTTACAGAAAACTTAACAATTTAAAAGATAAATATAGAAGAGAATTGATGAGAGGCAGGCAACTCCAAGTAGAATATGAAGTAGTTCGTGATGATTTTATGGATACCAATAAAAGACGACTGCTGGCTGAAATGGATAATTATGATCGTGAGCTGGCTGAAAACAGAGAAGAGCTTCTTGAACTGAAATACAAAATAGCAAAGTGTAGAAAAATAAAATACTCCGTGGTAGAAAATGATATGCAGAGCGATGATGAAGACTACTGCCCGGTTCCGTCTGACTTTGCTTAGTGAGTTGTAAATGTTATTAAAAAACTTCGCCGAAACTAGATTCGGCGAAAGTAGACATAAAATAAAATTGCGCTCTCCTAACGAGTTGCAAATGTTATGTTATTAAAATGGCAAACCGGATTGATTAGTAGTATAGAAACTGGCGGCACGGGGCGGAGTTTTCCAGAGCGGGGTTGCTTGAGAAAACTGTTGAAATATGTTGAGGTGTTGATTTAGGCGTGACTTACATTTAGATCTTAGTGGTGTAAATGAGAGTAACGCCTGAGTCACCCCTGGCATATTTCACTAGTTGTTCTCATTCCCCGCGAGGGAAAACTGCGCCCGTACCGCCAGTTTCTATACTACTGTTCTAGCTTTATATCACAGACATATTAATAATTATTAGGTCTGTGTTTATTGATTAATTATAAACTATTACCACTCAGTACTGTGAAACAGTTTAAGGTTCGCATTTAATTTTAAACAATTTAGTATAATCTATGGAAGCTTTAATATACCCCCAGATGATGTCATCATTCTATAATATATGTCGTTTTAACGTAATATATAGTATTAAGACATCTTAAGATAACGACTTGGTCGCTGTATATATTCTTGTTTAGATAATGAAAACAATATTCTTTGTCAATGATAATTAAGGTGTAATAACAAAAGGATTTATGTATGGAAGCTTTAATGTACCCCCAGATGATGTGATGTTTATGACCATAAATACAACGACATGTCACGATATATAATCCTATGTTGACATAGTCTATGTTGATATACTACAATATATCTAGCCATGACGACTTAATAAAAAGCGACATAAGTTGAATATATTGTTTGCACAACATCCACACAGTGACTTGATGACCTAAAATGTCACATGACGACTTCAATTATTTTGAGATCAGGTTAAATTGACTAGAATATTGCGTCACCCATTTTCATCCGGACAAGATATCGTACATATGCTGACATACGCACTTATGTTGCAATAGAAGATGCAAGCACAGCCATAGTTGGATTAACGGGCGATCTAGAAGGATGTCGAATTTTAAAAAGCAGGTAAAAAGTCTCTTTTTCCTAAAAGTTTAAATGTTTACTGTATCTTTTCAAGTATGCTGACAGTATATATATGTTTGAACTATTCTAAACACCAAAATCGAACTGAAATGACACCACTGGTGTGTATATTCCATGTTTATGCCCCCATCACCAAATGGTGAGGCGGCTTACAGCGTTAGCCATGTCAGTGCCATCGTCTGCCCGCCCGTCCGAAAAGTATGTGAATATCTCATTTGATTGTTTCTGAAACTTTACAGGATCCTTACCTTTTTTGCCAAGATATGCCAAAAGGTTCGGCGTCAAAATCTACTCTGTATAATCTTAGTTACTGTCCTGTTTTCCGTTAATTGTGTGTCTTTCTCCTCCCACAGTTGGCTTGAACTGTACGCAACATTCAATATAGATGTGGTGAACCTGTCTACCATAAGGTATATGTATATATAAAGTGTTGATCCATAATTTTTACTGAGTTATGGCCCGGATATGAGTTTGGCCTCCGAACTGAATTGGATTTTATAGTCGCACCAACAGCCCACTGGCATCCGGCATAGAGCTAGGATAGTAAAATATGGAGCTCTCTGCCGGATGCCGGATGCCTGTGCAACAGATAAGGTCACATGGCGACGTTTTAGCTTCCACTGGTGGAGGAAGATACCATGCACGTTCTGCAAGCCAGCTGGATAGCTTACTTACATAAAGATTCCTAGGCCCTAAGGGATCGAAACTACAGGGGTGAGGGGCAAGTGATTTGAAGTCAGAGACTAACAACTTCGATATGACCTTACTAAAAGATAAAGGTCAAGGTCACACTGAAGGTCATTATATGGGTTAAAAACTCATTCGTTTTCTTCACGAAAACTTAGGCCAGTTTGTCAAAATTATGATCCCGTGTGACAGCCCGGGTAGAATACAACCACTGCAAATCCCGATAGAGGCAAAGGTTCCATTTTGTCATTTTTTTTATCATGCTCATTCAAGGTCTTCTTCATGACATCGCATATGCAAATGTGGAAACGTGGCTCTATCGTAAATGTAGTGTCTACAATAGAATTTGCAGCAACTCTGCAGTTCTGCAGGTTAGAAGGTTCTAGGCCCATTCTCCATATTTTATCTAGATGTAAATGGAGGATGAGCCTGGCACGTTCATCTTGTTTGGCGCCATATAACATTTCTTGTGTTTGTGCGCCGTAAAACCCCAATTCAATTCAATTGTCAAATTATGTTGGTCAAAAAACCTTGTTACACTGACGAAGCGCTGACAGGCGACACACGTGTTCCGCGGAACACCCGTCTAGTTTAAATCTAACATTGCATGCATGTATGCTGGTATATATAAACATTTGCAATATTTAAAAGACAATTTTCCGTGTTTTTCAGGCTTGTGTCTACCTGGTTTGGTTGATGTTCGTTCCAATCTCCGCAGTTCCATCTCATTTGGAGGAAAGTTCAAACCGGGACGACTTAATTTGTTACTTCATGTCATTCCAATTTTTTAGCTCGACTGATCTGCGTCGTCCGTCTGTCCGTCCGTAAACATTTTTTTTGTGGTGACTACTCCTCTGAAACTACTTGACGGATTTCACAGGAATGTTGCTCTTGATGTCTAGTTGACCTGTACCCCTCTGAAACTACTTGACGGGTTTCACAGGAATGTTGCTCTTGATGTCTAGTTGATCCTAGCAAAAAATCAGGTCGGCCGGAGATTCAAGATGGCCACCACGACTAAAAATAGATTTTTAAAATGCGACTTTGTGGCGACTACTTCTCAAAAACCATAAGTGATATTGATTTGGAACCTTCACCAAAATGACTGGCACGACATGTAGTTGATCCTAACCAAAGTTTATTTTGATTGGATATCAAACATGGCCGCCAGATGCCATCTTTGTTTACATAGTTACAGAGTTATACAGGAAAAACTTGTGGCGACTATTTCTCTGCAACTACTCTACGGATTTTCATGAAACTTCACAGGAATGTTGCTCTTAATGTCTAGTTGATCTTAGCAAATATTCAGGTCAGCCGCAAATTTAAGATGGCCGCCATGGCTAAAAATATATTTTTAAAAAACAAATTTGATGCAACTACTTCTTGAAAACTATAAGTGATATTGATATGGAACTATTCTAAAATGATCAGCATGACATGATATTGGTCGTTGTTGAACATTATTTTGATTTACCATTAAACATGGCTGCCTGAAGCCATCTTTGTTTACAAAGAGTTATATAGTAACAACTTGTAGCGACTACTCCTCTGAAACTATTTGACGGATGAAACTTCACAGGAATATGATCTAGCTATCAAAACATATCATTAGAGCTTCAAGGTCATTGACCTCTTGTTTATATTACACGTGTGTCCTACCGTTGGATGACGTCAGTCGTCACACAATAACCAACAGTCATGTCCGAAGCCTCCGATTGACACCTCGTCTATTATCCTATATTATAGACTTTTTCAATAAGCATGAGCAATTAACTGTAACAATTATGAAAATTGTCAATTGTTTGAATGCAGGTATTTTAAGTCACTTTTAGCACATGTTAGGCCATATATGGCGCTTTCTGTGGTAGAGGCAAACCATCCAATTGTTTTCTGGGTAGAACTAGTACTGTATACCTCCCACTATCCATAAGAATCAACACTTTCTCACAAGTTGATCGAGCTCCCAAAGGGATTTGAAATTTATTTAACAGTTTCATTATTGCAACAAACCTTCAATCGACCTAGGTCGATGGTCGATGGTAAGATGCGATGGTAAGATGCGATGGTCGATGGTAAGATGCGATGGTCGATGGTCCATCGCATCTCACCATCGCCATCGCATCTTACCATCCACCATCGCATCTTACCATCGACAATCGACCTAGGTCGATGGTCGATGGTAAGATGCGATGGTCGATAGTAATATGCGATGGTAAGATGCGATGCTTACTAGGTCGATGGTTGATGGTAAGATGCGATGGTCGATGGTAAGATGCGATGGTAAGAAGCGATGGTCGATGGTAAGATGCGAAGGTCGATGGTAAGATGCGACGGTAAGATGCGATGGTCGATGGTAAGATGCGATGGTCGATGGTAAGATGTGATGGTCGATGGTCCATCGCAACTTACCATCGACCATCAAATCTTGCCATCGCATCTTACCATCGACCATCGCAACTTACCATCGACATAGGTCGATGGTCGATGGTAAGATGCGATGGTAAGATGGCCCTAACAGGACACCGTAATGGTCTGTTTTTTGCATTTTGCATTTTGCTTCCGATCTTTATCAAACTTGGCCGGTCAGTCTTAATATCCACGAAAGCTCGGACGAGTGCGAAAACTATCAATATCGGCTAATATGCATCAGCAATGCAATACTATATGATGTTTTATTTTCTAAAAAAAACTGTAGGGAAAAAAACAACAACATATATTTTACTAACATCATTTATTTACCCCCAGTATCAACAATTAATGTATTAACCATTTCCATTTAAACAGTTTTATAAAAATTTATGAATATAAAAATCTAGGAATAAATCCCATTTTATAGAATTTGGTTCTGGCATTTGGTGGTTTCAAACACATTGTGCACCTATGCCTGGGAGTATTTACTGCACAAAAAATGTCGAATGCAGTCAATAACTGACATGAACATAGGTCACGTAGTAAAAATATATATCTTGTTTACCGGATAGGGCTATCCACGTTTTACATGGGGGATGGAAAGTCTTATCTTTATGGGTAGAGATAAAAGTCACGCACGCACCAACATCCGCTTTGCAGGAAAATATGCAAAACTTTTCCTGTATGGATTTTTGTTCAAATTTAAAAGTGCCTTCCAGGGGTCCCATATATTGTATATGTTTAAATGGAATAGCCCTAACTAAGACATGACATGTATAAATGAGGGCTGGCGTGGCGCAGTCGGTAGCGCGGCGGATTTGTAACCGGAGGCCCCGGGTTCAATCCTCCGTGGTGCCACTGGGTTCCGTCGGTGTGTTCTTGGGCAAGACACTTAGACACTTTTCCTTAGCCTCGTCCGTCGGATGGGGACGTAAACCGGGCGGTCCCATGTATCGGTCTATCCTCCGAGCACGTTAAAGAACCATAGGAATCTATTCGATAATAAGAGTAGGGCAGGTTCCCGGTCTCCTATGTATCCTTCCCCTCTCTCTGGGGCGGCTCTAAATAACCTGTACTGTGTTGATGAGCCGTTAAACAACATTCAATTCAATTCGTATAAATGACATTCTTAATTCAAATATGGAGCTTCTTAATTCAATTGTAGAAATACAAAAAAAAGCTTAATTATCCAAAACAATGAAGTGATGCAACATTTTACAGAAGATAAAATAAATATGCATTATATTGATATGAAATATGTCACTCGTACAGGTTCCAAAGTCTGCTCATTCACAGTGACTATTAAGAATAATTACACTTGCATACATAATATCTAAGAAATACTGTTGGTGATTTGTGTATAGCGAAAATAACCATAGTGTAGGTCCATTGAAACCGATTGAAACATACTTTGCTTTAGCTGAAAACAAAATAACAGAGGTATGCAATACAAGCAGCTGACAAAAGGGATATTTATGCAGAGCTGTAGATAAGCTGAGTTTAGTATTTTACTGATACTATTTTTACAAAACTCATCTTTTTAATTGAATTGAATTGGGTTTTAAGGCGCACCAACACATGAAAGGTTATATGGTGCCTAACAGGCATGAACATGCCAGGCTCATCCTCCATGTACATAGAGATAACATATGGAGAATGGGCTTAGGACCTTCTCACCCTGAGCTGCAGAGTTGCTGCAAGTTCTATTGGAGACACTCCATTTACGCTGGAGCCACGTTTATTGTTTTTCTGCCACTGCTCATAGTGATGTGAGCGAGATGGCACCTGAAACAATGCAGGGTCACGTAGAAGACCTTTAATGAGCATGAACAAAAAATGACAAAATGAATATGAATGGGGGCGGGGGTGGTGGCGGGGCTGGCCCTACCCCTCTACATGTGACGGTGTGTTTGTAGTGGTTGTATTCTACCCCGGCAACAACACGGGGCTCATCTTTTTAAAATCATGAGTATTTTATTTGTATGTATTGGCGTGTAGAACGGTTTATTCCATATATACATGATGAAAATTGTTCCAAGCATGTGTCTAATGTTAAAGTCATACAGTGTTGCTTTTTTTAACTTCCAATTGATCAGAATAATTGTTTCTTTTAAAATGTATTAATTCACATTCAGTTTGTACTATTTAAAGCAATTATTTACTCTGAAACAAGTTCCTTGTTACATATTAATTTTGAATCTGAGGCGTAAATAATCAATGCATTCAAAAATTAGCCTGAAGAAATAGCTGAAGAAGCAAATAGTCCTGTTACTAATTCCAAAAATAATAACATAAAAAAACAAGACTATCAAGTATTGCAGAGCATTACACGTCCCATACGGGGAATTGTTTTAGTAAATGCAACCCAAACTTGCTTTTCACATAAGACACATACACACCAAATTTCAGGCCAATATCTCATTCCTAAGTAAAGTTAATGAGCAGAGTGACCTCAAATGCAATCCCAAGCTTCCTTTTCAAATAAGCTACCTACCCATAGTTTCATTGCACTACCTCATTCCGAAATAAAATTATTGAGTGGAAACCATTCTTCTATTTTCAGTAACAGTGACCTTGATCACAATAACCCCAAATGAAATCCCAAGCTTCTTGTTCATATAAGCTACCTACCCATTTTGTGTATTTTTTACAATTTCTGTACACATTTTCATTAAATTATCTTCAGTATTTATTTTGTTATTAAAGGATCCATTTATATTTTGCGTATTTTTACTATTTCCGTTGCCATAGCAACCACTTTTTTCAAATCAAATCAACAAAATAAAATAACGTGCATAATCCCCTTATTACTGTCTACCATTGTGCCAAGTTTCATAAAAATATTTTAAATACTTTTCTCATTATCGAAAGGACGGACTGACGGACGGTGGCAAACCTAAAATCCACTGCGGTGACACCGGTAGGGGACTAATGATATACCAAAGCCTTTGGACATGCAGCTTAATAAATAAACATAAAAGGGTGGAATTCAAAACACTCCGTTTTTTAGAGCAATTTTACATGGTTGATAATAGCAATACAAAGTTAGCTTAAAAGAACTAGAAGGGTGTTCCATGGAACACTTGTGTCGCCTGCCGTGTGCTTATTTCAGCAAGTACAATCTAACTATACAGTTTGAAGACAGTGGGTGCAATCCTTCATGAATTATGGAGCTTTTCTTTTAAAGTGTTAAAGTTTATGAAAAGAGGCATAACTCTTCCAAAATGATTCTGACAGAGTTATTTGACATATGTGTGTGAAGTTACGTGAACATAGGTCAAATAATTTTCAAGTTATGGCCAGTTTTGAGCTAATCAGGCTGCAGGTTAAAGATTTATGAAAAGGAGCATAACTAAAATGAAAGTCAGAGTTATTGGTCGTGGGTAACACTATATATTCTTTGTGGTAAGATGAATACTTGTGTGAAGATTCATGAACATAGGTTAAATGCTTCTTAAGTTATGGCCAATTATGAGCTTGGTTTAGTTGCAGGTTAAAGTTTTATGAAAAGGGGCATAACTGCTAAAATGAGTCCGAGTTATTGGTCATGGGTAACTCTATTCTGTGTGGTAAGATGAATACGTGTGTGAAGTTTCATAAACATATGTCAAATACTTTTCAAGTTATGGCCAAGGTTAAGTTGCCGGTTAAAGTGTGACGGACAACGATGACGGACGACGGATAAAGTGATCAATAAGTGTCTGCCATCCTACGCAGGCGACACAAAAAATGAAAATAACTAAAATTGAACAAACGACATATTGAGAGACCATTTTCACCAGGCACGTGAAATATTGAAATTAATCAAAAAGTGCCCTAACCGAGAACATTTTCCCGCGGCAATGGGGGCACATGTTCGATGTTAATTGAGTCTGCATGGCACGAACTGTGCAAAAGGTATGCCCGCATGGCACAATGAACGATGTCTTTTCCCTCTCAAAGCAACTGGTGCATAACTTCTTGTCATGTCGAAAGCTAACCTAAAATTATAATAAGAATTATAAAACATTAATACTGATACCATGATATTTTGTTATTGTTTTAAACAACCGCATTACCAGATGCATTGTGTGCACTAAGAGATGTCTTATGACACTTCATTAAGAGCTTTTCTTGCCCATCATTGTGAGCAAATAAATAAATAAAAATAAAAATAAATAAATAAAAATAAATAAACCATATTGTAATTAGCTTGCCATACCAATGACTTTAGTTTCCTTTTTGCTTATGCCATAGTCTGTTGTCTGCAAACTTTTTGGTGTCAACGCTTTATCACTTTCATTGAAAGCTCGGACGAGTTCGAAAACCATCAATATCGGATAATACATTTTGCTTCTGACACCCCACACCACTTTTACGAACTTCATCAGAGTGGTTATATCACTGAAAACTTGAACAAGAGTTCTCTACCCTCACCCACTCCCACCAGAAACACCATACAGCCTTACACATGTAGAGAGATGCAGTCCCTCTTCGGCCTCATGTTTCGAGTTGTTGGAGTTTCCAAGGCTGATGGATGGTTATTTTATTTTTATTAAAGGAGATAAAAAATCTTTTAACAAAGATGCACTCCTAAAACAAATCATATTGTTTCAATAATTAATTGTCAATCATTATTGACGAAGTATTTGTTGAAATTATTTAGGGTTATCTGTTTATTTTAAAAGTTGATTTTTTCAAAACCTTGCATTAATTTGAATCTGGTGATTTCAATAAATAAATATATAATCGAATAATATTCTTTATTATTATACCTCACATAAAACGCCCATGCTAAATACCCATAGTGAACAATGTGTGATTTCTTACTATCTGACGCGAGGGTGATAGTACACAGGGTGATAGTAAATCGCAGGGAGATAGTAAATAAATTATCACATGCCCAGCTTTGATGCGAGGTTGCGTGCATACTGTTCCAGTGACGTCATGGTGAAATGCTATTTTAAACTCATCATAACTTCAAAAGTACTTGAACGATTTCAATAAACTACCACTCATTTTTTTAGTTATTTCCAATGCAACAAAACAACTTTCATAGCAACCTTTGGAAAACAATTTTTTTTTTGTTTTAAAAAAATCCTGAATAGACTGCTTCACTGCAAATGTCCCGTTCACTCAACCAAGCAGTGGAGCAGTCTATGCGGCAAAGTGAAATCTCTACTGAAAATGAATCATATTTTTGGCCGACGGCGAGGGGATTTCGGTATAATACCCTCAACCTTGACTTCGCCTCGGACGTTAATCATATCCTCACGGTGAATATTCTTACTATCACCCTTTCATGAATGTGATATTTATATAATGTCAGTGATATTTATCCTTCACTTTTATAATTACTAAGTGCATGTGTAAGCTCCGACATTATAGATGTGATCTGGCTGGTGTGGTTATGACCCTATCATTTTGCAACGCACTGCATGCTTGGTGGTGGACCCATTTACAGTTCGCCACTATGCTTTCCTCTTCAATTGTGCGATGACCGGACAGGCTGTGGACACTATGATGACGTCTACCTAAAGCCCAAATGGACGGTGACGTTTGATGTTTGTCTGCAGTCTTGTCTTGTCGTGCCCTCAATAGTTTATTCTCCTGTTGCTCTGGCTTCTGCCAAGTCACTCAGTACCTTCTTTGTGGCTTTCTAGACTATTGTTTTTTTGTATTTATATATACACGAGTATCTTTGTGTTTTACTTATATTGCCTATTAATGCTGCCTTATTGGTTAGAGAATAGTTCATGGCGGGGATTTCTTAATTTAAACTATCCCGTTTTATTGGGTTGACGGTAGGGTAAGTGTGAGGTTTGGTGTACCCTAGAACCAGGTTTAAACACCCAGCGGCCATTTTTGCCACTGACCGATCCAAGGCGGTAGCCCTATTGTCAACCCTTTTGTGTTTGTGATGTCTTTTTGGCCTTTTATTCATCTTTGAATTTGCTCTTTGTTTCTGTGTGTGTTTGTGATTGACTGTCGTCCTTGAATGCTGCTTTTCCTTTTCGATTTTTATATTTATATTTGATTTTGGTCTATTTTGTATGGCCATAAACATTGTCATTACGTGGTCCCACTTAATTCCATTAAGCGATGGAAAGGCTTATATTAGCAGGATTTTATAACGAATATTTCGACAATAAAACACATTTAAAAACATTGTTTTACTGAAAGAAATGTAATAACCTGTTTAAAATTACCTATTAAATGTTTTAATTTTACAAGATGCAAACTTTATAAGCCGAAATTAAGGTTTTATTTCATACCCAGCCAACCCAATTTTGCTTCTTGGAGAAGCGGTTGGATGGGTATGAAAGTTAATACTCGGACCACGTGATGTCCTAGAGTTTCATTAACATTTCGTTTTAATATTTAAGTTATTGCCGCGAACATCAGGAAATTAAAAAAATTACATGGGACATAACTCCAGCATTATAGTTGCGATCCGACTGGTTATCAGTCCAAACTTGTTCGAGATATCATAGTCATAAACAATGTCCCCACGTTTTATCAAGAGTGGGTTATACATGTTTAAGTTATTGAGCAAAAACATCAACAACCATCAATTTTGAAAAAACAAAGGGCCATAACTTCAATATAATTATTGCGATCTGGCTGGTTATTGAACTTGACCTAGATAAAGTTACAGGTCGCTCTGGAATACCAGTAGACACATGCCATGTAACACCACGAGGTCACATTATACTGATATCGACCGACCAGTCCTAGTAGTGCCCTTTATATGCTGAACGTCTACCAAGGGAGCTATTAGAAATATTTTGTAAACCCACAACCTCCCGCAGGAGAGACAGACGTTCAATCAATAAACCACCGCCACGGTTCATAGGAGAAATAGATCAATAAATACTGAAATGTGGATCCCTTGGAAGCAGCAAACACAAACAAGAGATGAAAGTAGCAGACTCGGTTTTATTGAGTCTGTTCATGAGGGGTAATGTGAAGTGCAAAACCTCTCACGCCTCCTTGCACCGCCTTAAGTGATATTCTACTTTCAAGCCACAAGTATTGGGTTTGATGATCCCAAAGGACCAGTAAGTAAAACACCACACAGCACTAAACAAACGCTAGTGTGAATGTCAATGAATACTGAAAAGTGGATTCCTTGGAAGCAAAAAACACAAACAAGAGATAAAAGTAGCAGACTCGGTTTTATTGAGTCTGTAATGTGAAGTGCAACACCTCTCACACCTCCAAGCACCGCCTTAAGCAATATTCTACTTTAAAGTCACAACTAGAGGTAATGTAAAGTGCGGCACTTCTCACGCCTCCTAGAACCGGCACACATTACAGTTAATTATGGGTTTTCTTGATTGAATTCGAATTTCCGTCCGTCTTTCGTCGCCGCTTTCTTGATGAAACTGAAACTATAGAACAATGTTTATGGATATAATATCTAGATCGCGCTTAAAATGCCGGAGTTATGGCCCTTTGATTTTTTAAATAGGATTTGGTTTCCGACCACAGAGCTTTAGAATTGAAGATGATTGCGGTTTCCTCTCAATAACTTTAACATTTATAATCCAGTATTGATGAACGTTAAGTCAATAAATATCTAGAACAAGTTCGATAACCAGCCAGATCGCACGTATAATTCCGGAGTTATGCGTCTTAAGAGTTTTGAAAATTGAAGATTTTGCGGTTTCTGCTCAGTACGTTAACATTTATAATCCAGTCTTGATGAACCTCAGGACAATGTTACGGCCATTATATCTAGGTCAAGTTCAATAACCAGCCAGATCGCAATAATTATATTGAGTTATGGCCCTTTGTTTTTTCAAAATTGATGGTTGTTGATGTTTTTGCTCAATAACTTAACATGTATAACCCACTCTTGATAAAACGTGGGACATTGTTTATGACTATGATATCTCGAACAAGTTTGGACTGATAACCAGTCGGATCGCAACTATAATGCTGGAGTTATGTCCCATGTAATTTTTTAATTTCCTGATGGTTCGCGGCAATAACTTAAATATTAAAACGAAATGTTAATGAAACTCTAGGACATCACGTGTCCGAGTATTAACTTTCATACCCATCCAACGCTTCTCCAAGAAGCAAAATTGGGTTGGCTGGGTATGAAATAAAACTTAATTTCGGCTTATAAAGTTTGCATCTTGTAAAAATTAAAACATTTAATAGGTAATTTTAAACAGGTTATTACATTTCTTCAGTAAAACAATGTTTTTAAATGTGTTTTATTGTCGAAATATTCGTTATAAAATCCTGCTAATATAAGCCTTTCCATCGCTTAATGGAATTAAGGTGGGACCACGTAATGACAATGTTTATGGCCATACAAAATAGACCAAAATCAAATATAAATATAAAAATCGAAAAGGAAAGCAGCATTCAGGACGACAGTCAATCACAAACACACACAGAAACAAAGAGCAAATTCAAAGATGAATAAAAGGCCAAAAGACATCACAAACACAAAAGGGTTGACAATAGGGCTACCGCCTTGGATCGGTCAGTGGCAAAAATGCCGCTGGGTGTTTAAACCTGGTTCTAGGGTACACCAAACCTCACACTTACCCTACCGTCAACCCAATAAAACGGGATAGTTTAAATTAAGAAATCCCCGCCATGAACTATTCTCTACCAATAAGGCAGCATTAATAGGCAATATAAGTAAAACACAAGATCTCGTGTATATAAAATACAAAAAAACAATAGTCTAGAAAGCACAAAGAAGGTACTGAGTGACTTGGCAGAGCCAGAGCAACAGGAGAATAAACTATGAGGGCACGACAAGACAAGACTGCAGACAAACATCAAACGTCACCGTCCATTTGGGCTTTAGGTAGACGTCATCATAGTGTCCCACAGCCTGTCCGGTCATCGCACAATTGAAGAGGAAAGCATAGTGGCGAACTGTAAATGGGTCCACCACCAAGCATGCAGTGCGTTGCAAAATGATAGGGTCATAACCACACCAGCCAGATCACATCTATAATGTCGGAGCTTACACATGCACTTAGTAATTATAAAAGTGAAGGATAAATATCACTGACATTATATAAATATCACATTCATGAAAGGGTGATAGTAAGAATATTCACCGTGAGGATATGATTAACGTCCGAGGCGAAGTCAAGGTTGAGGGTATTATACCGAAATCCCCTCGCCGTCGCCAAAAATATGATTCATTTTCAGTAGAGATTTCACTTTGCCGCATAGACTGCTCCACTGCTTGGTTGAGTGAACGGGACATTTGCAGTGAAGCAGTCTATTCAGGATTTTTTTAAAACAAAAAAAAAATTGTTTTCCAAAGGTTGCTATGAAAGTTGTTTTGTTGCATGGAAATAACTAAAAAAATGAGTGGTAGTTTATTGAAATCGTTCAAGTACTTTTGAAGTTATGATGAGTTTAAAATAGCATTTCACCATGACGTCACTGGAACAGTATGCACGCAACCTCGCATCAAAGCTGGGCATGTGATAATTTATTTACTATCTCCCTGCGATTACTATCACCCTGTGTACTATCACCCTCGCGTCAGATAGTAAGAAATCACACATTGTTCACTATGGGTATTTAGCATGGGCGTTTTATGTGAGGTATAATAATAAAGAATATTATTCGATTATATATTTATTTATTGAAATCACCAGATTCAAATTAATGCAAGGTTGAAAAAATCAACTTTTAAAATAAACAGATAACCCTAAATAATTTCAACAAATACTTCGTCAATAATGATTGACAATTAATTATTGAAACAATATGATTTGTTTTAGGAGTGCATCTTTGTTAAAAGATTTTTTATCTCCTTTAATAAAATAAAATAACCATCCATCAGCCTTGGAAACTCCAACAACTCGAAACATGAGGCCGAAGGGACTGCATCTCTCTACATGTGTAAGGCTGTATGTGTTTCTGGTGGAGTGGGTGAGGGTAGAGAACTCTTGTTCAAGTTTTCAGTGATATAACACTCTGATGAAGTTCGTAAAAGTGGTGTGGGGTGTCAGAAGCAAAATGTATTATCCGATATTGATGTTTTCGAACTCGTCCGAGCTTTCAATGAAAGTGATAAGCGTTGACACCAAAAAGTTTGCAGACAACAGACTATGGCATAAGCAAAAAGGAAACTAAAGTCATTGGTATGGCAAGCTAATTACAATATGGTTTATTTATTTTTATTTATTTATTTTTATTTTTATTTATTTATTTGCTCACAATGATGGGCAAGAAAAGCTCTTAATGAAGTGTCATAAGACATCTCTTAGTGCACACAATGCATCTGTAATGCGGTTGTTTAAAACAATAACAAAATATCATGGTATCAGTATTAAGTTTTATAATTCTTATTATAATTTTAGGTTAGCTTTCGACATGACAAGAGTTATGCACCAGTTGCTTTGAGAGGGAAAAGACATCGTTCATTGTGCCATGCGGCATACCTTTTGCACAGTTCGTGCCATGCAGACTCAATTAACATCGAACATGTGCCCCCATTGCCGCGGGAAAATGTTCTCGGTTAGGGCACTTTTTGATTAATTTCAATATTTCACGTGCCTGGTGAAAATGGTCTCTCAATATGTCGTTTGTTCAATTTTAGTTATTTTCATTTTTTGTGTCGCCTGCGTAGGATGGCAGACACTTATTGATCACTTTATCCGTCGTCCGTCATCGTTGTCCGTCACACTTTAACCGGCAACTTAACCTTGGCCATAACTTGAAAAGTATTTGACATATGTTTATGAAACTTCACACACGTATTCATCTTACCACACAGAATAGAGTTACCCATGACCAATAACTCGGACTCATTTTAGCAGTTATGCCCCTTTTCATAAAACTTTAACCTGCAACTAAACCAAGCTCATAATTGGCCATAACTTAAGAAGCATTTAACTATGTTCATGAATCTTCACACAAGTATTCATCTT
>JAWPHD010005204.1:0-87500 GCA_037043455.1 Cyrtodaria siliqua
AACTGTGTCATAAAGACTCATAGCCATTCTACACATATTACAACTTTTATGGCAAAACTTACTGATAAACTTATAAAACAAAACAACACAGATGGGGGTGGGGGTGGGGGTTGGGGCGTAACATAGTTATTTGTGTAAGAATTGACCAAAACAAAACACAAAGAAACAAGTAAAAAAATAATCGGGTTTCGAGTGGGGGTGGAGTTGTGGTGGGGGAGGGGGAGGTGGGCGGAGAGTTGGGGCGGCACAAAATAGCTATATGTGTATAGCTATTTTGTTATATAGTTATAAGTGTAATAATTGACCAAAACCACACACAAATATGCCAAAAAAAACACAAGAAAACAATTGTCGGATTTCGAGTGGTGGTGAGGTGGAAATGTGGTATGGGGGGTGGGGGGGGGGGGGGGGGGGGGGGGGGGTGCAACATAGCTATATGTGGAGAAATTGATCAAAACAACACATAATAATAATAATAATAATAATAATAATAATAATAATAATAATAATAATAATTTAATAAATCGGTGGCGGTTTATGTGTAAGAATAAGTTAACCAAAACAACACAAGACAAATGGGAAAAAACAAAATGAGGTTTCGGGTTTTGAGGGCAGGTAGGGAGAGAAGGGAGACCCAATATGGTGAAGTATAAACATATGAATAATGATATAAGAAATCCCAAACCAAAATTTGGGTGACATAAGAAATATATTTTAATCGATACAAATATATACAACAGCTTACACGCAAACCTTGATCTGCCTTTATTGAAAAATATGTGGGCCATCACAATTTGGTTTCCATTGGAGCCCAGAAATTGTAGAAGACAACTTTACTTACGAAACCCTTTACAACATACTATAAGCAAACCAATTCCCAAACTTACTCAAGAACTAGGACAAGAAAAGTGTATGTGAAATCAGACACAGTTTACGGGCTATTCGTATTTGGGTTCCTTAAGATAATGCAGACTTTATAGCATTATCTTAAGGGCTGCTTAAGTAATTTTGGTTCCTGTAACCCTGGGATCCCATGGAACCCCAAATACTAATAGCCCGTAAACTGTGTCAGATTTCACACACAATTAATGAATCTACTGGCCAAATTTGGCTGTGCTAGAATAAGAAATGTAAGAGATATAAACTTGTAAACACAGCTTACACGCAACATTTGATGTGATGTGGGACGACGACGCCGAGGTGATTACATATATTAAAACATAACACTATTGCTCAATGTGATACAAGCATTGTATATGCGAAACGAGGTACGTAATGTTTGGGGCTGAAACGCAATCAGGAAACAAATGAAAGAAACCTGACATACAAAATACAACTGCATACTATGCTAGTCTTACTCATGTACCCATAAATATTTGCCACCGTCGGGAGACGGGGTGCGGGTAGGGGCGGCTGTGTGCATATATATCCCGGAGAATAGAATTTAAACACACCACATTCGTCCCGATTCCTCTCGTTATTAATGCATATGAGTAGTGGCTTACAAGTAATATGAACCTGACTGAGCCCACAGGTAGCTACGACCCTGAATACTACTAGCAATTATAACATTCCATTTATGAACATGCTTGTATTCAATGAGAATATATTGTAAGGGAAGTCACTGTTCACTATGTTCGCCATGTAATTTAGATTTATATCCACAGTATACATTCTATTATGAAAATAGTACAAAATTAAAATTATGCTTGGCGGATTTTAACGGGGGACAAGAAACAAAAACACAGCTTTAATATTGCATTCATCGTTTATTATTCTAAAGAAAGTAATATGTCATTGTCGAGTTTAATTTTATGTCTACGGAATTGTTGAATAAAATCTACCCCCTCTTAAATTGATAAAAATAGAAACAAAGGGAAGTAACTAATATTAGCGTAAATATGCGTCGATCTAATACAAACTAGGGGCATAATTGACAGCTGGAGCTTCGTCGGGACATAATTGACAGGAGGGGCTTAAACAACAGCGAGTGATTTGAACCCTACTGCTTTAATAACACCTCTCGGTATTTGTATGACATATTAAACATTGATAATCGTTTCTTTTCTACTATGGTTAGTAATATCAATCCTCAGGAGCTTCAACTCAACAAAGCTAACATTTTTGATACTGTCGTTTCTTTCCTTGATTTACATATCTCTATCGAAAATGGCGAAATAATTAGTAAAATCTATGACAAGAGAGATGATTTTAATTTTGATACTGTTAATTATCTCCATTTAGATGGGGATGTTCCCCGAGCAACTTCTTATGGGGTCTATGTGTCTCAACTTATTCGTTTTGCTGGAGCTTGTACTCGAGTTGAGGATTTTAATAGTTGTAATCTGTTTTATAACTAAAAAGCTACTACATCAGAGTTACCGTTACCATAAACTTCGTAAAAACCTTTGCAAAATGTTATTATCGTAACCCTGATCTTCTTTCCAAATAAAAACGTAATTTAAGAACTCTTCCGCGACAAGGACTGTCACAACCTGACTTCTATGGTGACTTGATTTACAAACTCCGTAAGATTCTTGGTCATGATCACTTTCATACTATCTTTGTTAAACTTGTTAAAAGGATTATCAAAAGAGGCCCAGTTGGTTCCGGGCGCCCCGTTGTGTTCCGGGGCAAATAATGGGGCCACTGTAGATCCCATTTGAGGGGTAAGCAGAGGGATAGACCCCCCCCCCCCCCACCCCACCCCACAATTCATGCTCATTTTATAATTTTGTGTTCATACTCATTAAAGGTCTTCATCATGACACCATCATTGTTTCAAGTGCCATCTCGCTCACATCACTAGAGCAGTGCCAGAAAAACAATAAACGTGGCTCCAACGTAAATGGAATTCTACAGTCTACAATAGAATTTGCAGCAACTCTGCAGTTCTGCAGGTGGGAAGGTTCTTGACTCATTATTCATATCTTATTTCGATGTACATGGAGGATGAGCCTGGCATGTTAATTTCTGTTAGGCGCCATATAATCTTTCATGTGTTGGTGCGCCTTAAAACCATATTCAATTCGATTATCAAAAGAGGTTATGACCCTATCATTTGCATGCTTTGTGATAGACCAATTTACAGTTCGCCACTATGCTTTCCTCTTTAATTGTGCGATGACCGGACAGGCTGTGGACCCAATGCTGACGTCTACCTAAAGCCCAATAGGACGGTGACGTTTGATTTCTGTCTGCTTTCTTGTCTTGTCGTGCCTTCAATGGTTTATTCTCTTGTTGCTCAGGCTTCTACTAAGTCGTCGAGTACCTCCATTTTGACTTTCTAGGCTATTTTTTCTGTATTTATATATATACTAGCATATTTGTGTTTTACTTATATTGCCTATTAATGCTGCATTGTTGGTTAGAGAATAGTTCATGGTGGGGATTTCTTTATTTACACTGTCCCGCTTTATTGGGATGAAGTGGGTGAGTGTGAGGTTTGGTGCACCCTAGAACCTGGTTTAAACCACCAGCGGACTTTTTTGCCACTACTATAAATACAGTCGTTTTATGAACAGAAAAATGAAGTTGATACACAGTCCAACACACATAGCAGCTTTTGGAGTCTGAGATAAATATAGCCGGAGCCGGCAATAAACCACTGAGGGCACGACAAGGCAAGACTGCAGACAAAGAAGGATAAACATATCGGACAGGGAAAGCAGCATTCAAGGACGACAATCAACCACAAAACACAAAAACAAACACGCAAACAGACAAACGAAAAGGCAAAAGTAATAAAAAATGCAAACGACATCACAAACACAAAAGGGTTGACAATAGGGCTACCGCCTTGGAACGGTCAGTGGCAACGTATGCCACTGGGGGTTTACACCAGTTCTAGGGTGCACCAAACCTCACACTTACCCTACTGTCATCCCATTAAAACAGGACAGTGTAAATAAAGAAATCCCCGCCATGATCTAAACTCTAACCAACAAGGCAGCATCAATAGGCAATATAAGTAAAACACAAATATTCTCGTGTAAATATATTATAAAAAAACAATAGCCTAGAAAGCCACAATGAAGGTACTCAATGACTTGGCAGAAGCCAGAGCAGTAAGAGAATACACCATTAAGGGCACGACAAGGAAGAACATGGACAAACATCAAACGCCACCGTCCCAGTGGGCATTAGGTAGGCGTCATCATAGGGTCCACAGCCTGTCCGGTCATCGTACAATTAAAGAGGCAAGCATAGTGGCGAACTGTAAAAGGGTCCACCACCAAGCATGCAGTACGTTGCAAAATGATAGGGTCATAACCTCTTTTGATAAACTTTTTAACAAGTTTAACAAAGATAGTATGAAAGTGATCATGACCAAGAATCTTACGAAGTTTATAAATCACATCACCATAGAAGTCAGGTTGTGATAGTCCTTGTCGCAGAAGAGTCCTTAAATTACATTTATATTTGGAAAGAAGATCAGGGTTACGATAATAACATTTTGCAAACGTTTTACGAAGTTTATGGTAACGGTAACGCTGATTGAGTAACTTTTTAGTTATACAAAGATTACGAATATTTAAGTCCTCAACTCGAGTACAAGCTCTAGAAAAACGAATAAGTTGGACAGATACACCCCATAAGAAGTTGCTCGGGGAACATCCCCATCCAAGTGGGGATAATTAACAATGTCAAAATTAAAATCATCTCTCTTGTCATAGATTTTGCTTATTATTTTACCAAATCAATCGAGAGATCTAAATCAAGAAAAGAAGCGTTATTATCAGATATATTTTCTTTATTAAGCCGAAGTTCTTTAGGATAAATATTATGAACCATAGTTGAAAAGAAAGGGTTGTCAATGTTCAGTATGTCATCCAGATACCGAGAGGTGTCATTAAAAGCTTCAATAACATCTGCCTGGGTATCTGGTGAAAGACTCAACATGAAATCCCTTTCATAGCAAAATAAAAACAAATCTGCGACAAGTGGTGCACAGTTCGTACCCATAGGGATACCAACAATTTGTCTATAAACGGTGGTACCATACCTGACGAAAATATTATCTAATAGGAAGATGAGTGCTTCACAAACTTCATAGCAAGTCCACATAGTATAATTGTCTAAACTGCCGTTAGTGAAAAACGCTTTAATATTATTACATGCCAAAAATGTAGTATTTTCTCTAGCGAATGTTTTTTGAATAAGAGAAATTAGCTTGTCTTTAATAAGAAGATATATCAAACGTCACCGTCCTTTTGGGTTTTAGGAAGACGTCATCATAGATCCACAGCCTGCCCGTCATCGCACAATTAAAGAAAGTGGCGAACTGTAAATTGGTCCACCATGAAGCATGCAGTGCGTTGCAAAATGATAGTCATAACCTTTTTTGATAAACCGTTTAACAAATTTAACAAAGATAGTATGAAATTGATCTTGACCAAGGATATTACGAAGTTTGTAAATCACCTCACCATGGAATAGTCCTTGTCACAGAAGAGTACTTAAATTACTTTCATATTTGGAAAGAAGATCAGGGTTACAATAATGACATTTTGCAAACGTTTTACGAAGTTTATGGTAACGTTAACCCTGATGGAGTAGCTTTTTAGTTATACAAAGATTGCGAATATTAAAGTCCTCAACTTGAGTAAAAGCTCTAGAAAAAAGGATAAGTTGAGACACATAGACCCAACAAAAAGTTGCCCGGGGAACATCCCCATCTAAATGGGGATAATTAACAATATCAAAATTAAAATCATCTCTCTTGTCATATATTTTGCTAATAATTTCACCATTTTCAATGGAGAGATGTAAATTGAGAAAAGAAGCGTTAATATCAGACATATTAGCTTTGTTAAGTTGGAGCTCTTTAGGGTATATATTATTAACCATAGTAGAAAATAAAGGGTTGCCAATGTTTAAGATATCATTCAGATACCGAGAGGTGTCATTAAAGGCTTCAATAACATCTGCCTGTGTATCTGGTGAAAGACTCAACTCAACATAAAATCTCTTTCATAGCAATATGAAAGCAAATCTTCGACAAGTGGTGCACAGTTCGTACGCATTGGGATACCAACAATTTGTCTGTAAACTGTCGTTCCATACCTGATCTAATATTATCTAATAGGAAGATGAGTGCTTCACAAACTTCTTGGCAAGTCCATATTATTACATGCCATAAACGTAGTAATTTCTTTAGCGATTTTTTTTTAATAAGAGCAATAAGCTTGTCTTTGATAAGATGATGTGGTAAGGTTGTATATAGTGTAGAGAAGTCATAAGTGCTTATAGATGAAACTTGACGTTTGTTGCAAATTTTATCAAGAACGACTCCTGAATTTTTAATAGACTAAAACAAATTAATCCCAGAGTCAAGTTGATGTGGTGTCCATGTTGGACTTTGACGCTAGCATCTCTAAATCCAACTTAAGGTAGTTTTTGTATTCATACAAATCGACACCAAGTTTTAAAATAATAGTATTAATTTTTAACATGTGGCCACATATATCGGGAGGATAATGAGTCACAAAAGTTTGGAAACTTCCAAAAGGCGACTTATGTCAGGTGGCGCCTTCTTGGATGTTGACCAGTCGATATCAAAATTGAACAGATACGAAGTTATGCATGTTTTCACTGCATAAATAGGATACATGAACAACTGTATCGACAAATGCCAATACCACTAGCGGATCCAGGGGGGGCGCACCCGGCGCGCGCCCCCCCTAAAAGTTCCGGATCATACATGTATGTCCATGTTACTGTAGATAAAATATCAAACAATTTCGTTGCATGCCCTCAGTATAAAAATTTTTTCTCGCTCGCTTCGCTCGCTCGACGCATAATGGCTAATGAGTGCTTTTATTAACACATTTTTAAATACTTTTATTTGAAAAAGGACTTTTTTATTCATACATGCATGCATGTTCATGTTACTGTAGATAATATATCAAACAATTTCGATGCACGCCCTCAGTATCAAAAAATGTTCTCGTACGCTCGACGCATAATGGCTAATGAGTGCTTTCATTAACACATTGTTAAATACTTTTATTTGAAAACGTACTTTTTTTATTCATACATGTATGTCAATGTTATTGTAGATAAAATATCAAACAATTTCGTTGCACGCCCTCAGTATCAAAAAAATTTCTCGCTCGCTTCGCTCGCTCAACGCATAATGGCTAATGAGTGCTTTCATTAACACATTGTTAAATACTTTTATTTGAAAACGCACTTTTTTTATTCATACATGTATGTCAATGTTATTGTAGATAAAATATCAAACAATTTCGTTGCACGCCCTCAGTATCAAAAAATGTCTCGCTCGCTTCGCTCGCTCAACATATAATGGCTAATGAGTGCTTTAATTAACACATTTTTAAATACTTTTATTTGAAAACGGACTTTTTTTTTTATTCATACGTGTATGTCCATGTTACTGTAAAATATCAAACAATTTCGTTGCACGCCCTCAGTATATTTTTTTCCCTCGCTCGCTAGACACATAATGGCTAATGAGTGGTTTAATTAACACATTATTAAATCCTTTTATTTGAAAACATACTTTTTTACCCTATCAATGCACTACCGCAAATGTTTTTATGAGGCTAGAGACGGACCCGAAAATTGACCAAAATATTACGCCCCCCCTAAGCTGAAATCCTGGATCCGCCCCTGAATACATCTTTTTAAAATCATGTTGCGACATTCAGCCTTTGCTGCATTCATCATGCGGCGGCCATTTTGGATTTGACGCGTCAATCTTAAAATCAAATTTAAGCGAGAGATCGTCCGTCTAAGGATGCAAGCTAGTTTGAAAAGAATTCCTTAAAAATTGCGGCAACAAACGCGCGGAAACCTTTACGATGCATTTCCTTTACGATGCATATCTTGGATTTTGACGCATTGACCTCAAAAATGAGCTTTTAAAGCTTATGTCTGCATTCATATAGATGGATACCAAATTTTATAAAGCTACGATAAAGAGTGTGGCCTAAGCTATTCGGAAAACTTCGGGAAGGACAGACGGAAGAAGGTCGAACTGACGGAAATATAGTCCATTTAGTATCATTTTTCACTGGATGTGAAAAATACGGAAGTGAGTCATAATAAACCGCAATTTTCACACATCACACCTGTGAAAAATGCGTACGCGAAATCGTTTCAGAGACAGAGTCAATAGAGTGTCATTCATTTTGTTATATTTTACTGGCTTCGGTAGGTCATTGCGCAATAAAGCATTGGCTTTAAAGCTACAGAACTCTGCCTCACGTGGGTTTATTTCCTGGCGAGAGCATTTATGATGGTAAATGTCATCCTTCATCTCATCTCCGTCTGAGGTTTCTGTATCAATATGATGGTTTAACTGTATAGTCCATTCGACCGGCAGGGGACAATAACAATAACCAGTTGGCATATTACATTTGTACAACTATCATAAACATGCTACCCAATACCTGTCCCTTGTCATATAAAGTGCGTCGCACAATTAGATACCATTACAACTTGATACACAATGTATTAATCACGAGACACTATCGATTGTATCCTCATATACATTACTCAGACCCACTGCAATCTATTATTTGTTTTGTTCTTTAGCAAGCTGTTGCACGTGCAGTTGCAAACCATATTGAAAGATGATACTTTAGATATGTTTATTATTAACCAGCTGCTGCTGTAAGCAGATATTTAGTATATAATGATTTAGTAACATTTGGTATGTGGGCAACACAATTGTTGAAACGTTTTAGAAGATACTAGAACTGTATGAATCAGTCGGTCACACATTGTATCCAATACTTATACGGATATTGTCTACTACTAATTGAGTACTTTTATTCAATTTATTTAAAACGTTTTTGAAAGAAATAAGAAAGAACCATTCTTAAATAATACCGGCTTTCGTTATATACTCCTCAAAATAAGATTAAAGTTTGCATCATTGCACAAGTTTAAATACACACTACATTCCAAAAATGGAAACTGTTTCGTGTAAGAGATAGGAACATTTTACATCAAAACAAATTAATTTGAAAATTCAGATTTTGAAATTTCAATAAAATGCCCTTTTCACCCAAAAATGTTATTTCGTATTATTTTCATGACTTTCTGTCACCATTTTCTTTAGGATAACTCTACAGATAAGCGTGCAGTGCCAAATATGCAACTAGGTCTTGAAAATTTACTTTATCTTGGATGGGATAAAAAAAATCAGCGTTTTTCAAAACTGTTCGGTGTATGCTTTTAAACTGTCAAAGGTTAGTCAATTTCCGAGATAATTGAAATATCGCGTCCATAGTTCCATTGATAGAGATAAATTGACAAAACATGTTAAAACTTTTAGTATTTTTTGTTTTGGGGCAAATAAATGAATTTTAGAAATATTTAAAAAATCTCGGACTCTTTAACAGAACAATTCTGTTTTTTTCATCTAATGCAGAAGACCTGACACTGTCTAGTTTAATGCAACATTGCTTACACATTCTGTGTAACCTTTTGAAAATGTTATGGAATAATTTCATTGGTAAGCATATCGAGACATTTTCTTGCGGTACTTAACTTATTTTGAGGAGTATATAAACCTAAGCGTATATCGATTTCTTTGTGGAAATTGCGTAGGCATTATTCACAAATCGCACCATAACACCATTCTATATTTTCCATATATAACTAGTTATATAAGTATGCAAATAAGCCTAGAATGCACTGTAAAAAAAATCGATAATGACTCCAATTCCCACGGTTCACATCGGTTTCGCGTGTTAAAGCGAGTTCTGCTCAAAACGGGGCTAGAGGGCGTGAACGTTAGCTAGCATATTTCACTACCGCTCATGAACAGTCTCAAACAAACCGAGACTGCAATATTTCGTATGTGTCGTGCTCGGCCGTTTGCAAAGGTCCATTATCCTATCTTTTTTAAAGCTACAGTCAAAATGCAATAAAAGTCGATATGTGAGTTATGTGATAAATAGATTCGTTCTCATTCATTATTGAATTTATTAAACTCGTTAGCAAAAATGATATAATGTTCGGCAAGAGCCTCGCATTATATCATTTTGTCAACTCGTTTAATAAATTCAATAATGAATGAGTACTCACGTAAGATCCTCTATATAATGTTTTGGATAATTCATCTCCCAAACTCATTGAATCGAAGAAAAGCGGTTAGTTTCTACAATATACATTAAGTGTTATGAATTCTTAAAGACTTCGTTTTCGTTCGTTCGTTCCTTTGCTCGCTTGTTTTCATTGTTAGATTGTTCGTTGATTGTTCACTCATTTGTTCGTTTCTTTGGCGAGTTCGAACCTAAGTTCCGACACAATAACCTTGATGAATTGTCCGTTAGTCTTTCTATGGTCATTCTGCTCCTATTACTTTCAAATGGGAAGATCTCAATGGCTTGCAATGAACTGATGTAAGAAACGGAGCTATTATTTACAAAGTCTGACAGTCGTGAAAATAACCATAGCAGTAGAAACATACACATAAGGTAAAGTGTACACAAATTCGATATCAACTTATGGAATAATTAATTAGATTTGGACAGAAACAGATTCTGATCAAATGGAAACAATTACTATTACACCATTGCAATAAAGTCCTTTTGATTGTCAAGTTACGCTACAGTCACTATCATGGGTTTCAAAGCAGTGCCTTCTGCCGTATTTAGAGACAGTCAAGTTAGCAGACGAATCTGTCACATGGAGATTCGAGCTCATAACTGAGTTGTAGTATAATGTCTAGTATACCACTACAGCACGAGTTCTACTACCGCGACATCCGACTCACGACCTTGCACTAAGAATCCAACTCTTGCAACACAGGTATTGTATCCGAAGATGTACCAATTCTGATGTATTTGTAACTTTTGGTATCATTTTCACTGGGGTTGAAAAATACGGAAGTGAGTCATAATGAACCGCAATTTTCGCAAATCACACCTGTGAAAAATGCGTACGCGAAATCGTTTCAGAGGCAGAGTCTGACAGTAGAGTGTCATTCATTTTGTTTTTCAGCTGAGTAACCAGAAACACAGGTTGTTGTTTTTCTGGCCTCAGTAGAGTGTCATTCATTTTGTTATATTTTACTGGCTTAGGTAGGTCATTGCGCAATAAAGCCTTGGCTTTAAAGCTACAGACCTTTGCCTCACGTGGGTTTATTTCCTGGCGAGAGCATTTCTGATGGTAAATGTCATCCTTCATCTCATCTCCGTCTGAGGTTTCTGTATCAATATGATGGTTTAACTGTAAAACCCCGTTTCATTTCGATCTGTTTATATAACAGACCTACTCGCGTTACCAAATAATATTTAGCCATTAACGTTAATAATCTGAAACGAATGTTTGAATATGTTTTGGATTTCTGCGACAGCCGTTGTCGATTTGAAAGGCATGTTTTATTATGTCTCAGATTTCTCAGACAGTCTGGTTGAGTTGATACGACTATTCGATTATGTTTTAGATTTACCTGATAGCCACATATTTTGTAAACTAAAGCTAATGTTGGGATATGTTTTAGATTTACTTGATAGCCACATGTCTTGTAACTGAAGCTAATGTTCGACGTTGTTTCAGATGTCTGTGCGTACACCGTTTCGATGGAAATAATATATCATTGAATTACATAGTTCTGTTTTCAGTTTGATGCTATTGCTCTGTGCTTAAATGTAACACGTGTGTTTGCTGGTTATTTTACATTTCACATCTCCGAGTCTTTACAAAGGGTATCGATGTAAAACTCTGGCAAGCGAAATGGTCCTATGACACAGATCATATCAGAAGGATTGAAGAACAACTTAACTGATGATGACACGTATACAGTTAACAAAATCCTGAAAATTTGATAGCTAATGAATTTTAAGCTTTTCGAGCATGGAGGATCTTACATGAGTGACTGTGTATTATTGATTTTAATAAACGAGTAGAATAAAATGATAGGATACGAGGCTCTGCCTATCCTATCCAATGTTTGTTATATTATATATACGTTTTACTTATATAACCTATTAATGCTGCCTTGTTTGTTAGAAAATATAACCTGGCGGGGATGTCTTTATTTACACTGTCGCGTTTATTGGGATGACAATAGGGAGAGGGGTTCAAATCATTCGCTGTTGTTGAAGCCCCTCCTGTCAATAATGCCCCGACGAAGCTCCAGCTGTCAATTATGCCCCTAAATGGCGTTTCGCAACAAAAGGGACGCAAATAAATAAAAAAACTGTACACCAGAAACAATCCTACCCCATGTAAGAGACCATAGTCAAAAACAATTCGACGCAGTGTAAGAGACCATAGTCAAAAACAAGCAAACACCATTTTAGAGACCACAGTCAAAAGCTATCCTACCCCATGTAAGAGACCACTATGGTTATGTTTTGATGTTTGTATACATGTCTATACAAAAATATAATAAAACAAAAAAAAAAGAAGATTTTTTCTGATTTCTTTTTCTTTTTTTGTTTTCTTTTTTTTGTTTATTTCCTTCAACCTGTCTATTGAAAATAACAATTTCTTCCAGTCATATTGTTGTGGTGGATGAGTGGTTAGCATACTTGGTCATACTTGCATCTCGTTCAAGACGTCAAAGGTTCGATTTACTATGGTAAGATAAGCCTACTATGAAAGAATGCCATCCTCCAAAGGAGGTGTGTAAAGTCATAGGTCCGTGTGTATGGAGAGCTATACACGTGGTAATCGGTTATTCGTAAACAGAACTGCACATAATAAATGAAATTGCGTATAGATAGTGGCAAAATATAAGAAACATATACATCTAATCTATTTTATATATCTAACACAACAGCATGTGTTGTTTTTTTCAATATCGACGTGTGCTTCAACTAAACGATTACAATACAAAACTTCCTCCCCTTAATCTGTTATAAATGGCGTTTTTACAATAAAATCGCAGTATATATGTGTTGCGTCCCCTTTATTGTGAAACGCCATTTAGGGGCTCAGACAACAGCTGGAGCTTCGTCGGGGCATTATTGACAGGAGGGGCTTAAACAACAGCGAGTGATTTGAACCCTACTGGTAATACATCTCGGTATCTAGATGACATAATAAATATTGGTAATCCGTTCTTTGCTCAAATGATTATTAACATTTATCCATCAGAGCTCAAGTTGAATAAAGCGAACAGTTCGGATACTTCAGAAGCATTCCGCAACCCGTGGTAATCGGTTATTCGTAAACAGAACTGCACATAATAAATTAAATTGCGTATAGATAGTGGCAAAATATAAGAAACATATACATCTAATTTATTTTATATATCTAACACAACAGCATGTGTTTTTTTTTCAATATCGACGTGTGCTTCAACTAAACGATTACAATACAAAACTTCCTCCCCTTAATCTGTTATAAATGGCGTTTTCACAATAAAATCGCAGTATATATGTGTTGCGTCCCTTTTATTGTGAAACGCCATTTAGGGGCTCAGACAACAGCTGGAGCTTCGTCGGGGCATTATTGACAGGAGGGTCTTAAACAACAGCGAGTGATTTGAACCCTATTGGTATTTTCCGGTTACTTGGTGATTCTCTCTCTGCATGATAAATTAGTTTCACAGTTTCAAGGAAGAAGAAAAAACAAACAAACAAAACATAATATAAATGCGTTGCATTTTAAACAAGAACCCTTCGGAAGAACCTCATTGCTAATCGCTCACGTTACCAAAACAGATGTATACAAGTACTCCATCGACAGTGATATCAGTCGTCAACAGTCTTCAACGACATACAGCAACAGTTGTTGAGACTGGGATCATCTGCACAGTGGAACATGGGTATCACATACCTGGTATGCGTGTTAGCGGTGTTGAGTTGCGTAGTTATCAGGGATTGCGATGGCAAGCCGACTGAGCGGGAGTTAAGCATTTTGGCAGACTTGATTGAACTTGAAGTAGAAAATAGAAATATTGCCAAAAATAAAGTTGGACGTAGTGTTAATCAAGATGTTGGTGATGCGGAAGCGGTAGATGATGATCCACCTGCGGATACGGTAGATGATAGTGAACCTGGACCTGAACTCAAATGCGATGGCATTATAGAAAAATTTAACAACAATCTTAGAGATGTAAAAAAATACATTCTAGAACAGATTGATTATATAAAGCATCTTTTAGAAAATGAACATACAATCAATGACGCTCGAATTACACTTGAGGCACTTTCCACATGGATACACGTTATCGTACATGCCGGAATTCAAAATAACGCAGTTTTAGAAAAAGAGAAAAACTCGGTGGATAACGCTGCTAAATTTATAAAGGAGAAAGAAGCCGAGATAGAGGAACAAGGAGCTATATTGGACACTACAGATAAGGACCCAATTGGCTCAGCTGGAGGACCGTCTGGAGCTGGTTCAGCAGGAGGATCGCCTGAAGCTGGTTCAGAAGAAGGATCGCCTGAAGCTGGTTCTTCTGAAGCTGGTTCAGAAGAAGGATCGCCTGAAGCTGGTTCATCAGGAGGAGGACCGTCTGAAGGTGGTTCAGCAGAAGGGCCGCCTGAAAGTGGTTCAGGGCCGCCTGAAGGTGGTTCAGCAGAAGGACCACCTGAAAGTGGCTCAGGACCGCCTGAAGGTGGTTCAGCAGAAGGGCCGCCTGAAAGTGGTTCAGCAGAAGGACCACCTGAAAGTGGTTCAGGACCGCCTGAAGGTGGTTCAGCAGAAGGGCCGCCTGAAAGTGGCTCAGCAGGAGGACCGCCTGAAAGTGGCCCAGCAGGAGGAGCTGCTACGATTGTTGGAGGAATTAAGTGAGACCAGAGATTAGAATAAGGTTAGTTCACCAAACTTGCATTTGTAAAATTGATACATATACTGAGCAAAAAAAAAAAGCCACTTATCTTTCCCTTATTTTCTGAACGACAAAACAGGAAATAATTACCGATATGTATACAATAATCAGATAAAACGCCACCAGGTCCAAACAAAGAATTAGTTGAACAGTTTAGTAAATAAGGGAGATTATCCTACTTTTTTTAAGATGCATTTTTTGACATAAAAACGTTAACACTATGGAAAATACCTAATATTGTCAGAGACATTATTTCTGTATGTTCCTTACCAAAGAAAAATCACACACAAAATAAAGCACAGCTTTTGTATATACTCAGCAAAAATAAAAAGTATCCACTTTGTTTTCCTGCAAAATCTGAGACTGTAAGAAAGTTCTAAACATTGTAGCATGATTTTCTTTTAATAACCTCTTTATTTGATGTTCACGCAGAATTGTATCGAAATATACCGAATAATGAAAAAATAAATCGCAGTTTACAAACATAGGTGTGGAATTGAAATTAACAAAAAATAACAAATGTAAAGGTTAACGACAATAGCATAGATTTAGAAAGCTCATTCAACTACACGGAAACTATTCAAAAACTCGCTAATATCTCGTGTTTCCACTTCACAATTCGGTGTAAAGTGGACACATGATATATTAGAAAACACGATATTAGCGAGTTTGTGAATATTTTCTGTATATTTGAATGAACTTTATAAATCTGGGCTATATAGATAGGTTTGGATAACTGATTTTGTAGTGCCATTATTTGGCCTTTAATAAAACATCTGACGGTGCGTATCGGTATCTGATTCATTTGAGTTATTGTGATTGCTAACTCTGGGTTAATTTCTACAAAGTATGGTGGCTGATTTCTGCCATGAAGTCATTTCGTTATCAGGGTTCGACACAAACTTTTATAAGTAGGAAGTCTTCCTTTGTTTGAAAACTGGTGGTCCTTCTAACAGATAGGTGGTCCTTCTCATGAACAGCTATACTTACCGAAACATTACAATAAAAAGCAACAACACATAAAATGTTGTTCTATTCAATGTTTACATTATTTTTCAACTTTGTCTTTTGTTATTTTGGTCGCAGAGGGACATTTCTGAGAATTTTCCACATTTTTAACCCGTTTCACAAAGTCAATTATCCTACTACATGAGATGAATATACATATACATCATGTATATTTTTAATGTCCGTAATTTAAAATAGCAGGCCCGATGGGCCACCAATCTTTAGGAAAGTGATGGTCCTTCCGAAAATCAGGTGGACTCGGGCCAGCGGACCTGCGTTAGTGTCGAACCTTGGTTATTTTGTCAAACTCCAGAATGAATTCAAAATATTTAAACTATTCAATATTTGAGTAGGTTAGTGAACTTTTGACATGTCGTATTTCCGTTATTTCGCCGAAAGGACGATCTGATCACAGCGGTGGATTTCGAAAAGCTTTACCATTAGACCAAGATAATCATATCAAATAATTTAGGAAAAAAACAAACACCTTCCTCTGATTATTATCGGAGACGAGTATCCACATATACGTAACATCTCGATCAATACGTGGAATTTTATCTAGAATGTATCTAAAAGAAATCCATACTGATAACGTCATAACATGGCGGCGCCCATGCATAGTAGAGCATTGGCAGTCAAAAAAGAGTTGCAATGCCATTTAGCCGATTGTGATATATATTGTTACATTTAAGCGATGATTATACATTCAAACCCAAAACGATTAATCAACACATCTTTCTAACAGTCATATTGTTTATATAGCAACTGCACAATGTGCTGTCCCATTGACTTCCGGCTAACGCAATGTCAAGCATACGACGCATGATCCCGAAGAATGACGGGATAGGCCGACTATGTACGAGTGTATCGACACAAGGGAGACTACCAATGTGTCTGAATAGATAAAGACTGCTTCCGCTGCAGATTGTTAACAGCGTAGTTAATAGCATGTTGACGGCCAGAGACATTTCAAATTGCATGTACCTTGCGATTTCATATCGTGTATTGTATTCTTCCAGATAAAAGCAAAAGCTCCACCATCTACCACAAGCTTTTACAGAAGCAGACGATAAAAGATCACCAAAAGGCTAAGACATATTTTCTTCACAAGATTTCGAAAAAACGACTAGGTCGACGAGAATTCAAATGACGGAATTGTGGACATGATCAACAGATCGTCCTTAAGTACTGATTTGTACAGCTTTATGAACTAAAAAAACCACAGTGTTTCTACAAATATTCCAAATATATCTCTATAATACACTGTATTATTGTATCTCTATAATACACTGTATTATTGATACACATTGTAAAGCTTTGCCGTGTCATACACGCTATCCGGGCTTAACAGTCAACCTGCATAAAATATATCTATTAGTATCCGGGTAATACTAAAAACAAGGGGCAAATGTATAACTATATAAATAATTTGGACAATGATATTGTAGCGTAGTATTTTAGTGACATTTTGCACTTATATGTAGAAACCTCTGAATGTACATTTTTGCAGTATCGCATTTTTCAATATCGCATTTTTCAATATCGCATTTTGCAATATCACATTTTGAAATTTAACATGCAAGCTTCTACTGCTCTATAACTGAAACTATCATTGAGTAAGTCGTCTGTTACTCATATATTTGTGTGATTTATATGTCAAGAAATGACAAATGTAATGAAGTATAATAAACATCAGCAGTATATTTTCAGTAATCCCGCTTATAATATACTAATGGAAAAAAGAAACGCAACTCGGGAATTTCAGCATATGTATAATATGCTGCTGTTAATCGAATGGTACATAGCTACCTTTCCATTCGGAAACAATACTAAAATTAATTAAAGTTTCATTATTGATATAATACGTACGCGTTTAAAATACGCGTTTGGTTCACATAGGTGAGCAATCTTAGGATATATCATTTTGCAATCTCTTTACATTAAGTACAGTACTGAAATGGTTTAAATTTTTTAAGCGGAACTTTCAACGTGTAATTAAAACGTCTACAACAGTCCAGTTGTTTCTCTAACTAGCTGCAATAATTTTTACAAAACATCTTCGGATTTCTTTGGAATATTACCTGGAATTAAGTCTGCAGTATAAACATTATGGCGGGAATTCACGAGTTGCGTTTCTTTTTTCCTTTAGTATACATACATACAAACATGTTTCAACTGTAGAACTATTGGTGGGACCTGACTGTGATCCATCGGTTGAATCGTGGTTAGGGTTAGGAGAATTCAGTGGGCCCAACAATACACTTTAAACCCAACACTTCTGTGACTTTGGTTTTATATGCATCAGTATATGAGTTAGTAATCAGTTATATACAAGTAAGTAGCGTGTGAACATATACTAGTAAACTATATAAATTGTTGGTGGGTCTGACCATGACCAATCAGTCTAATAGTGTCTAGGGTTAGGAGAATTTATCATACGTTCTTGCCTTATTAGAGTTCCATTGTGTTCGGCTTCAATAAAGCTGCATACTATTCCAGGGCTCGGGCGCCGTTGCGGAATCTCGTAAAATGTCGATCTCTTACAACTTTGAAGTTCCCAATGCCGATATTGGCCTTCTTCTACATCACGTGCAATGTAAACAATATAAACGGCAACATAAATTCCAAGAAATGTTTACGTATATTTCGTCTGGTAAGAGTGGTGTCGATTTTATTTTCAGAAAACAATGAACTTTTTAAACAAAATAAATGTGACTACCATGGATCAGTGGATGTAATCGTAAAATGTTCACCACCACAAAATAAACCGGACATCTATAGTATCACGTGATCATTATTAGCCTGGTTCCCAATCATGGGAGGCATGGTAGTCCTCGGTGGCTGAATGGATACATATTGTTTGTCCTGATGACGCCACATTGGGTTTATATCCTACAAATGGGGGTGTTTACATGCCCAGTGGTTAGATATACACGTACGTTAGGCCGGGTACAATTGAACTGATTGTAGTTTCACGGCTCATCGACACATTATTTGTTATTAAGAGCCTCATCCGAGAGAAGGAAATAATACATAGGCATCCGGGAACCTGCCATACCCTTACTATAGAATATGTTTTGTTTAAGTAAACGTGCTCGGCAGATAGCCTCCGTTACACGGAACCGTCCGGTGTCACGTGAGATCCACACGCACTTCGGAAAGTCCACGCATACGTTGTGTTTTAGAAAGCTAATAATTCCGGTTTTACTTTGAATGTTGCGATGATATCAGGTTTGTATCATTCATATTAGATTGGCCTTTCGATTACCGTGAGTTTTATTACGATATACTTCCGTTTGGCTGTACAATACACTTTCAAACATGATCCATATTTCAAAATGTTGCGATATTTCAACAAGTGTAGCCTTCAGTTATGGGCCTATTACTTTGCGAGAATGGCAGTATTAATACAAATATTCCAACTTAAATATCAATAATATTATTTACTAGCAATCGGTCATAGTTTTAATTGTTAATTGTGTAAATTTTATGCAAAATTGCCAATTAAATATAACGCATTTTGTGTCTTCGCGTGTCTTTGCGCATGCGTCTTCGTGCTAAATTCAGTCTAATAATACTCATTAGTTGTCCTTGAAATTAAGTTGCTGACATGTTTTGTTGATTATTTTCGATTTAAAGACAGTAATTGGTAACTTTTAATACGTTTTTATTGAAGTTCGTGTTAATATATAGAGCTGAGATTTCGTTGTTTTTCTTCGGATTTACACGTGGTTTATACGACAAACGGTGAATTGATACATGACGCTTAATACACCTTGCGTAGGACTAATAATAATTATATCTTAATATAAAACGTATCAATACGTGTGCGAACGATTTGCCGCAGAATTATTATAGAAGAAGCAGCTGTTTCTATAAGGTCACATACTACTATTGTTTTGGGGCTACTGATTGGCTGAAAAAAGTATAGGGTGTATTAGGGTATATCTTTTTCGAAAGAGCTATTTTCTGATTGGGTAGAATTGCCTTAACCATACCTGATGTACATAAAATGTCAAAATAATATGTGTAGGTGATAAAAAAAAAAAAACTGTATTTGTTCTTGCATCTGGGCTATTTTATTGAGAAAATTGCAGGTATAGTAAATTGTCAGAAATTCACATTTATTTGCTGCGAGCCCGACGGTCAGCACCTTCATCAAACCGAAAGTAGGTGAAAGCATTACAAAACCCCCAATTATTTTCACTTTTGTAAGTGTGTCTAGGATAGTTTTTGAAAATAAAGTAGCCTAAAAGGTTCCCTTGGGTATGTAAAATGTGTTTTAGGGCCAAAAGGCTATAATGTAACCCTATGTAAAATGCAATAGTGGTATATGACCATAAGTATATTATCTTCACGGAACACATTAATGACGTCATAAAACGGGGGTTGGGGTAAACAGCGAAAAGGAATGGTTAAGCGAAAAGAAGCGAAAAGGAATTCCCGCGATCGAAAAGGAATGTGTTTAGTAAATGTATGTCTGAATTTAGTTGTTTAGTGGCAGAATTATTATATTTTTGATTAATTAAACATGATATAAATATATCAATATACTGTATTAAACGCAATTATGAACATTAAATGCAATTAAGAAAGAGGTACAGTTTAGTCGGGAACAAAAAGGAAATCCCGCGAGCGAAAAGGAAACTACTATTATATGCATGTCTTAATTAGGCTTATTAGTTAGTATTATATGTTTGTTTAATTAAACAAGATATTACGGGGCAGATATTACTATATCAATATACTTTATTAAACCCAATTATGACATTTAATATGAAATTAAGAAATAGGTGTAGTCTATTCGGGAACGAAAAGGAAAGACCGCGAGCGAAAAGGAATTTGTGTTTGTGTGTTATTTATGTGGTATAGTAATGTCTTAATTAAGTTGCTTAGTGACGTAATTATTTTAATGTTAGATTAATTTAAAACTACTTTTATCTGTCAATATATTTAACTATGAAATCAAGAAAATGCAGCTTAAGGTGGAGCGAAAAGGAATTTCCGTAAGCGAAAAGGAATTTGTGCAGTATAATTAAGCTGTTTTGTGAGTCCCGTTATTATATAATATATACTAAATATAAATGATTTGTAAATGACAAACTAGTTATTAAGTATTACAAATCATTTTAATTTCATCTTTTTAATATTTATTTCATATTGAAAACATAATCATTTACCAAAAATGCAGGAACATTACACTTGTTTTCAAAATCATCCTTTGTTCTGTTATTAAATTGCCTTTCAACTTCCTTAGGAGGCAGATTCTTTACTATTTGTTTGCTTTCAGTCCTCACCGACTCCTTTGTCTTGATAAAAAATGTATTGCCTGAAGGTTTCTTTACATTTCCATGAAACTGTCTCTCGGGAAATACACCAATGTACTCTACAATAGCAACATCAGTGGGTAGTGTTTCCATTGAAGACGGAACATGTCCAAACCACGTCACTTTCTTTTTAAATTGACTGGGACTATGATTCGCATGGTGCTGTTTGTTCAGCCATTTTAGTTGGTAAGTCTACTAACGACACAAAGTGATTCGGATTTGATTTAATTACTTATGTCATGATGTGTAGTCCATTTGCATCATTTTTATTTCATATCAAATTTTCCGACTTCTGAATTCTGTTATCGTATTATATTATATTATTGTATATTATTACTTATAAACTATTATTGTTTTAGAAGATCCTAAATTCAGAATTCAAAAGTCGGGAAATCGGAAGTGAACTAAAATTACCAAAATTGACAATATGGTAGATGTTGGATACGTTTAGCCGTTTTTACAGGCATTTGGAACGTATAATTTTACTTGATGACTCTGTTACAGTTGTGTCAGGGTAGATGTGGGATACGTTCGGCCGTTTTTACAGGCATTTGGAGCGTATTATTGCTTAATAACTTTGTTAAACTTGTGTCATGACAGATGAGTAAATAGCCATTTGCATACTTTTATTTCATTTCAAATTTCCCGACTTCTGAATTCTCTGATATTGTATTTATCGTAGTATTATATAGTATTGTAAATTTTTTGTACCATTTTTGAGAACTTAAATTACGAATTTCAAGTGTTGCATGTCTGTAGAGGTAGAAAAACAACTTAATTAGACAGGTACGTAATACCGACAAACAAGTATATGAATTAAATAACAAATTGAAACACATAAGCGTTTTACACAGTCGTGAAATGGTCACATATGCTATCTTGCGCTAATTAATATAAAAGTATGGTATATTACAAATAGCTATAAATTAGTCTTCACCAAGACGCTCACACTTACAGGCGGTACGGTGTTTTTACAACTGATGACATTACATTACATTGCAACTACAACACCAAACATACAACCAACATGTGCCACGTACTAATCCTATCAAATATAATGTTCTCAATGGCTGATGTTTTTACAACTGATTAGATAACAATTCATTTTAGGACACACTTTTTAAACAAGCTGTGATGTATACAACTATCGTCCTTACAAATATACGAGGAAATTCACAATTATACTAGTAAATTGTTATATAGTGTTTCGTTTCGTAACTTAAATGCTTGAAAGTAAAGGTACACTGCAATCTTTTCTACACACATTGCGTTTGTTCAATCATAAATATTAATTATAACAATTGTATAAAGCTGGTAAAACGCCGCGTGTCAGTAGTAGTATAAGGTTTTATTTTTCCTCGCCGTTGGCAACTAGGCCTTTTGGCGAGGTTTTCAATAGTAGTTTATTTATAATAATCTTAGTAGTTTAAATAATGTTACTAATGCTTATCAATCGCGCACGGATGGCAGGATCCAAGCAGACGCAAGACATGGCAATAGATGGTTTGCAGGGACGCAAGAAGATTAACTTGGCAGAGGCTGAGTGATGGGTGGAATAAGCTCATGTTGGTCTATTTTATATATAAAATTCAATCGAGGATTATAAATAATAATTTTATTTTCCAGCGCCAGCGCGTCACCATTTCTTAAAAATGATTTAACTTAATATGTACATATATACATAATCCATGTTGTGTCTGCTTCATGCTCCCTTCCAAAGGGAATGGACTCTTATAATTATAAGCATATAATGTTAAAAAAGAAATCGTTAAAATGTCCAGTGTTGTTAGTAAGACATCACTCCAAATCTCTCAATATAAAATAATTCAATATGAGTTTTACGCTTATGAGAGCAAAAACGTTAAATGGAGTGTGTCCCTCCGCCAAAGCCAAGGGGAGGCCACACTGGGGAGGGCATGAAGAAGAGGTATACATAGGTTTTACATGTTAATATTATGTACCCCGTTATCCCGATGTGTGCGTCAGATCAAACTAAAAATCGCATCTTCCCAGCTGTTGATATAAAATCAATGTGAAGTAATAAGCATATATAAAACTAAATAGGACAGCCAGGAATTTCTATTAACTTAACTGTTGATATAAAACAACCAAATATTAAAATCACACACCGGGGCTGGTGGGGTCATACAAAGTAGTGTTACATGGAATTATACGACATAAGGGAGTGGGGGGAAATATGTAACTTAGTAATATTATTGTTTATTAACCGTATGGCTTCTTTATAGCAGCAAGTTTGAGCAGCAAAGTAATTAACATGTCGCCAGTTGTCAATCATTTATCCATTTCAACCAATCAAACCAGAACGATACCTTCGACAGACAACAGCACGTGTATAAAGCACGTGCAACTATGTTATATAAACTATTGTTCAATATACTCCGACATCAACAATAGGGCGGATATATGTTACCTTACCCCTAAAAAAATATTAACTAATAGTTGCAAATTTATTTATTTAATACGTATTGAACTGAGGTATATGAACAAACTACATAATCGTTATCACGTGTTCACTGTTCCGCTTTATGACATGTTCTCGGTTTCAATTTGCGGCGACACAAATATTATTTTCAAATCTATAACGTTAATAAGATAATGAGAAAAAAACAACAACAGCAGTTGCAATTGATGAAAGGGGTATTATTGTAACTCTTTGAGTTTAATATATTTTAATGTAATGTTCTTTATAAAATATATTACTTATTAATTTCATATGCACCGTGATATGTATCGGCGTTATAGAATAAGAACTGTCTGCTGATATTATGTTTAAAAAAAGTATATTAATCTATGTAATTATTACAAGATCTCTTTTATTTGCAAATAAATGCACACATATTGCATTGTATTTATGCCAAGATATAAAACAAAGGTACACAGTCCAATTTCAAATTATTTTTAAAAAACTTCTAAAATGACCGAAATAATAGGTATAACATTAACAAAACATAACAGAGAGAGAGAGAGAAATGACTTACTATATTTATATCTAGGTTAACTGATTAAACATGTAAACTAATTAGGACATTAAAAAGCTCAATTTAAACATAAATATAAACTTGGATGAATTCATCCCGGATATTCATCCCAGCAAGGATTTGTACAAATCCTTGATCCCAGGTATAAATCACACGTTCCTTTTCGCTTGCGGGATTTCCTTGTCGCTCCCGCGTAAACGACACTGCTTTCTCAATTTCAATTATTTTTTCATAATTGGGTTTAATAAAATATGTTAAATAATTAAACAAACATATAATACTAATATACAATCAGGGCCTGACATGGGAAGCAGTTTCCCCCACCCACCAACCCAACACATTCAGGAAAAGTCTTAAAGTAGCATGAATCAATGATTTTTGATTTTTCGAGATAATATAACCAAATTCAGTACATAAATACATCCATTTATTACAATATTAGAAAAGCTGAGTTTGTAAAATTTGGATTATAACTTTTTTTTTTAAGATTTTTTTTCTATGTGTATATTTTCAATCACAAATTCTCACCTTTATTACCTTGTCAAAAACTTGTCCAAGCATGAAAAAAGCAGTTTTTCAGTTAATAATGTTTATTAAATGAATATCTTTTGTCATAGCAACATATTTATACAACATATACATATTTTGCACTTAAAATGACTTCATTTATTAGCTTTAGCACACATAGTTGTGTACATATATACCGGTAGTCATGTATTATAAACAAAATATCACTATCAGCAGGTATTTCGAATATTGCAACATATTCAAGAATCAAAGTTGTGTCAACAGGTTGTCAGTGTGTGACGACAGGTGTCTGCAATGTGGAAATTGATGAACCCAGTAACTTGAATGTTAACAACTTGCACTCAAGATCAGTACCATACAGTTGATACATACAAACAGTATATAATGCTTAAAAATAAATGATTCATCAGAATACTTCATATAAGGCTTATGCAACAGATTATATACTCATTTACACTCACAGTTCAAACAATCAATCAAATTCAGTTAAAATACAGTTTGTTTGCAATCTAAACGGCGGGCGCCGCCATTTTGATATATATATTTTTTTACTTCCGGTTCAGACCCCCGTACAGTTAAGTCATCATAATTTTACAGAAAACGGGTACTTACCATCGCAAATTATGTCTGAATTTTTTAAATGTATATTAAACTTCAAAATGATATCAAACTTACTTGGGTACTCAAACAGAACAAAAAATAAAATTTAATTTTTATATGGCAGTTTTCTTCTACTTTCACACCTGTTTCTGGGTCAATCTGACGTGGTGCTCCGACATCTAGGGTCCGTGAATGCTGATTGGATGTCATTTTTAAATATCCAATCAAAATAATGGGAATAATAGCCGTAATGGGAAACCCCATTTTCACGCATTTTTAGGAACAGGAAATCGACATGGCTATTTAAAGACGACATAGATTATGTCCCTTGTTGGTTCTCGCTACTTAAAGAGCCTTTTATTTGTGAGTATACTTTAATATATCTAGCGTGTTCCCATAGTTTTTCGATAGAGTGCCAGTATATATATTGCAAATATACCATGGGGGCAAGGTACCATGGGGCAAAAGTGTGTGTGGGGGGGGGGGGGGGGGGAGGGACCCATATATTGTTTTTCGATAGAGTGCCAGTATATATATATATTGCAAATATACCATGCCATGGGGGCAAGGTACCATGCGGGGGGGGGGGGGGGGGGGGGGTAGTGGGAATGCCAGTATATCAGTATATATATTGCACATATACCATGGGGGCAAGGGGTGTGGTTAGCTCAATTGGTTACAGTAGAGAACTCTCTCTCTCCCTGTAAGCGAGGGACCTCGGTTTTAGTCCCGTACCAGCCGCAGTTTTTACCCTTGGTTTATTTCACTGACAATGATAAATCGGTGAATGTGGGTTAGCATGGTGAATGCGGGACCGGGGGTCTGGAAGAACTGGTGGCTGTTAAAAGGGATATGAGTGTGGTGATATTGATTACCCGGTGGCCTGGTTTTCTCAGTTGGTAGAGCACTTGCCCTGTAAGCGAAGGGTCCCGGGTTCGAGTCCCGCACCGGCCACATTTTTTCCCACTTGGTTTACTTCATGAACATGTCCCCACCCAAACTTCCTGGCTAAAAATAAATTGGACTTAAGTGCAACTTTTTTTAATATCCGAATATTGCTGCATGATGCTTACCAAATATGAAAAAGGCCATAATTGCATATTGTACCGTAGCTCTAATGGTTTTCCTTTGTTCTTGCTTATGATATAAGTTTCATAAACATGAAGGTCTGCACCTAAACCGTGCTATAAATGCCGGTATATTTCAGCCGTGCTATAAATCTATAAATGGCAGATTCGGCAGTTGTCTACTCAATTTTATGCGTGCACAGTTGTAATCTTTACACACAACCTGTCAGTCAAAACGACTATACCATTACCAAAACAGCACTCCTTGACATTGCACTTGCCCAATAATATACAAAGGCGGTTGGCTGCAATAATCAACACATGGGTCCTGCTCATGCCACGTGATAATGCTATTTCTGGATTGGATCGAGTTGTTATGTTTACTAAATACTGAAAATTGCAACGCCCTAAAACTTCTTGCACGCGCGTACTTGGATAAATGGCTCTGGTACAAAACATTTATAGCATGTTTTTCTCATATGCAATTTATACTGCACTCTCAAGCCTACGACCCCCGAGAACCCGTTTAAATTGCATATACTCGAAAAATTATGCTAGAAATATTACTTACAGCACACTACTAACGCCCCCACGACTCCGTCACCCACACCTTACACACACACACACACACACACACACACCTCTTAAATCCTGCAAACATAGCATTTAAGCATATGTACAAATGAGAAAAGCAAAAATAATACAGTAACCTGGGCATATCTAGTTCCAGTACTTTTTTAGCCCGAGTTTGCAAAGAAAAGGCAAATTCACCTCACATCATAAAAACTGCTTAATGAAACTAACTCACCAGATAATTGTAAAATTACACTTCATAACCTTGTATCAAAACTCTATGCAAGTGTTCAAGTTATATAATAATGTATATGTGCCAATTAAAAGTAAAGGTTTATTCACAGGTTTTAAAAACACCCGTAATCGAATATGCGTATTAAAAATTAGTTTAAACTTATTTATTTCAAATCGATTGTAACGAAAGCTCCGTGAACTTATATGAATCACTCTCGATGTCTTCCTGGGTAGAACCAGTACTAAGCAAATGCAGATAAAGTGTCATTCTCAGGGACACAACGCATATGGCAGTGGCGGGGATAGAACCAACAGCGTTACGATCATGGGTCCAACGTCTACCATTAGACCACAGCGCTCCACTTGCGTAAAATGAGATTGTAACTTTTAATTCGACGCTCCAGTTTCGGGTTTCAGTCTAGTTGGTTAAAACTGTTTTAATCTTTATATTGTGTATATAGAGTTTGGCCTCTCAGTATGCATAAGTCATATATATAACTAATCCGAGCATTCTCTGAGTGACACTAAATGTCTTTTTCTTTATTTTTTTTTGTGGCTTTTGTACACAGCCAGATGAAATATCAAAATCGTAAAAAGTGCTGCAGGTCAGGTTAGAGAATGCTCAGATTAATATATACCTTGTCGCCAGTAGTTTTAGAAATGATGTACAATGTAAAATTTTACTGTTGGCAGGATTGCTACTTTAAAGAGACACATGGCAATTATGATTTTTTAAAAAACGTGTGCCGTCACCTTTATGATCACTTTATAACTAAGGCCAAAACAAAAATAGGTGAGTTTCCTATTGCATGCTCTAACAAAATGGGATAGGCATATTTTTTTTTATTATTATTTTATTTTTTTTGGAGCAAGATATTGTGAGATTTTACATGTATTTATCTCATAAACCCCATACAAGTTGATGATACAACTGAAAATTTGTCTGTGATGTCAGTTTACCTCGATATATTGTGATAAATCATTGGTCAGAACAATTTTTTATTTTTTTTTAATTATTTGTTTTGTTTTGTTTTTCATAAAAAGTTTTAGGGTCGGCCTCTTAAAAATAGGGACGGTCGGGCCACCTATATCTATAGGACTTATGGAGAAATAGCGCACTATATATTAATTATAAGAATATTATAAAGCGAGTTGTTGTTGCATATTACTAACTGGTGATTATATTGATAATATATGTAAAATAATAAGAAGAAATAAATGCTAGGAATTTTATCAATTTTGACCAAACTTCACATGTATGATCCTTAGATGAATACTTTTTAGATTTGTTAAAATTAGTGCAGCGCAACATCCAAGATGGCCACCATTATCATATAATGGTTGAAACCTTAAAAAATCTTCTCAAGAACTGCTGGACAGATTTCGACAGATTTTCTTTTAAAATGTTCGCCAACACCTAGACTATCAAGTTTGTTTAAATAAAGTCCCCGGGTCCCCCGGGTAAAAAATGGCCATGCCCCGGGGTCAAAAATGGCCGTGCCCTGGGAATCCAGTTTGTATATTGAGATTTTGCATGTTTTTCATAGGGCCAAAAAAAATGTTGTTTCTGGTCTTCCGACCGACCCTATTTTTAAGGCCCTGACCCTAAACCGTTTAGGGCACAACATGTTTTAGGCATGTATTAGTGTTGTGGAACACTCGTATTATGTAATATGTTCCAAGAAAACATGCTTTCGATGTTCTTGATTTGAATTTAGTATAGTAAGGATTAATTCTAAAAATAAAAAAATCCTACCGACCTACCCTCATTTTCTGGGACAAAATACCAGAAACAGACCTATTTTTGTTTTTGGCCTAGCAGGGATGACCCTAGGATTGAATTTCAATGAGACAAAATGTCCCATTAGCTTGATTTTAATGAGACATTCACCATTTTCACCAAAAATTTCGGATTCAAAGTTAATTGTTTGCACCAGTACATAGTTAATCACGTCATTATAGATCGGGGGATTATGGTCAGACATGACTAGAAGTTGATAGATTATTATAAAAATGGCCATGTTTATTCATAATCAATCTATTTACTTTGACACCGCCGTGTTTTCGAATAATTTGATATTTTCTAATTTTTTATGTTTTAATCGCGAATAATTGGATCTGAACAAATTAACTTGAGATTTGAAATAAAATATAAATCAATATATTTGCATTACGAACCGAAATGGTGAAAATGGATTTCCCGAATTCGATGCAACAATTTGTTCCATTTGTCTTTTTTCATGCGATTTTTGAGATTTTAATGCGAGAATATCGCGGAATCCCGGCCTAGAGTGATCCCTGCTTAGACTTATATAGGAAAAGACTTAAAAAATATTCTTCTCTGAAACCATAAAGCGCAGAGCTTTCATGTATTACATGTACATGTAGCATCAGCTTATAATGGTCCTGTACTAAGTTTGTTCAAATGGTGACCCTAGGGTAAAATTGGGCCCGTCCCTGGGGTCACAGTTTTACATTGACTTATATAGGGAAAAAAATAATCTTCTCTGAAACTACAAAAGCCCAGTGTTTTTTTCTATACTTTGGGAACATAACACATACCGTAGCGATAGTTAATTTTAGTGCGATTTTTCATAAAATTGGAAAAAATACAGTAAAACTTCCATTTAATAATTGTTTCTTTAATACTCTTTTCAGTCAACAGAGGCATTTAAAAGTGTTACGTTCTCAGTACATTAAAGCTTTTTTTTGGCATTGCACCATGGAATATAGCCCAATAATGGCTACAAAAACAGCCAACCAAAACACACTGGAGCTAGAGGTTTAATATTTTGCATTTACTATAAGCTTATGGTCTTTTACCAAGTTTGTTCAAATGGTGACCCTGGGGTCACATTTGGCCCCTCCCTAGGGGTCACATGTTTTACATAGACTTGTATCTAGGAAAAAAACTTTTTTAAAAAATCTCAAGAGCAAGAGCAAGAGGTTTAATATTTTGCATTTACCATAAGATTATGGTTCTGTGCAAATGGTGATCCTGGGGTCACATTTGGCCTGCCCCAGATGTCACATGTTTTACAAAGACTTATAATATAGGGAATATTTTTTTAAAATCTTCTCAGAAACAGCTTGGTCAAACTTGGTCAATTTTGACCAAACTTCACATGGATGATCCTTAGGTGAATGTTTTTCAAATTTATTAAAATTAGGTAAACACTTTATCCAAGATGGTCGCAATAGAAAAATCTTTAAATTACTTCCTGTACACGGGAAATCTAAGGCCATGATACCCTTGGGTCACATTTGGCCCCGCCACAGGTGTCAAATGTAAATATTTAAAAAAAAAAATCTTCTGAAACTACAAGAGCAAGAGGTTTAATATTTTGCATTTACTATAAGCTTATGGTCCTCTACCAAGCTTGTTCAAATAGTGAACCTGGGGTCACATTTGACCCCGCCTCAGGAGTCACATGTTTTACATAGACTTATATCATGTATATAGGGATAATCTTCTTCTCAGAAACAGCTTGGCCAAACTTGACCAAACTTCACATGGATGATCCTTAGGCCAAATAAAATTATACCTGTGTGTTGATGTAACATTGCTGAAAAAAATAGGGTAGGTAGGTAGGCATTTTATTTTATTTTTTTATTTTATTTTTTGGCGAAGTTACATTTAAGGTGGCGATGAGCTTTGATTGATGGGAAAATGTGGTATTTTAAAAACTACAATAGATAACAATATGAAATTGTGTATGTTTAATTGTTTCCCAAAAGGCCTGGTAACAACTGGCTCTTTTCCCAAACACTTGCAATTATTACAAGGGGTAAAACAGTTTTAAATGTTTTCTGCAAGTCCGAAAGAGGGTCAGCTCCAACAGTAATGAGTACATGAGTCGGCTGGGATCAGTCCAGCTCCATACAGTGTGATCTCCAGTGGGGCCTGAAATGTTATGAGTGACTTGACTTCCATGCTCTTCCTGAATACCGGTATATGACCGTCAGGAAGGATGGGGGACCCACAGGTTAGTCAACTTCTGCGGTTGACATACATAACCAAGAGCAGTTCTTGCCTCCCAGACAGCTAAAAAAATATTCAAAGTTATAATGTCAAATGTTAATTGACCATTTGAATAGTTTTGTAAAAGTGTTGACTTACATGTATATTACTTCTCTAACATCAGAAAGTAATAAATATTTATAAATTTCTCATGTTAGTTATTATGAGCCTATATTGAGGTTGAGTTCAGAAAATTATTATGGAACAGCATACTTCTTCAAGAAGTTATAATGCAGTAGTAGTCGATGCCAATGCTTAGTGCTGAGAAGCAAGTAAACATATGCACATTAATATTACTGTTTTAGAAACAAACTTACGACAGGTGGCCTGGAACTCGGGGCATTTACCGACCTGTTTGTGGTACTTTTCAAACAATTCAACAATCGATTCTTTATGGAGAGTGCACGCCATAACATTAGCGCTTCCATGTGCTGACATTTTTGAAACTGTACAGCCAAAACAGCACTTGGAGATGCCATTTTGACTGTTTTATACCAGTTCTGTGCACAGTATACCGTGAAATTCACACGCTTTCAAAACCGCATCGCGAAATTGAAAATTGCACCGTGATCTAATGAACGTTATTATTTTTTTAACATTTTTTTTTATTTTTTATTTTTTTTTATTTTTATTTACTTTTATTTTCAATAAAATAAAAAGGAGTCGGGGGTGTTTTCAGAGGGTCGGTCGGGTTACAGTAAACTCAGGTATAATTTTAATTGGCCTTATATGAATGTTTTTCAAATTTGTTAAAACAAGTTAAAGGGACACTGTCCGTAAGTAAGCAGATATTGAGCATAACAAAATAACTGTCTGACTTTTATTCATTGAAATGTATACATGAAAACATGAGGATAGACCCTAAGAAGTATGTAGGAAAACATTCGTGAGTTTGAAAAAAAAAAAGTTTTAATTATTAAATGTAAATAAAGTGGGACCCACAATATTTACCTTTTGTGCATACACGTGGCTTCCATAGCGCATTAGGTTTTCACAATAGTTTGTATTGTGTAATATGTATAGCCCGCTTAGCTCAGTCGGGAGCGAGTTCCGACAACTTAACGCTCAAGCACACTTATTTTTACTGCGGAGTTTGAGCTGCGAGTTCAAACCCACGAAGTGGATTTGCTTTTTTTTGTACCGCGATTGAATTCTGTCATATTAGTAAATATTGAATAATGTATAATGTTTGCGAACATAATTATTGGGTGTTTTATAAGCTAAAAGTTACGAACAGTGTCCCTTTAAATGTGACATCCATGATGGCCACCATACAAAAATCTTTGAATTACTTCTTGCACTGGGAAGCTTAAAAGCTGTGGGTTCAAATCCCACTGGAGGTAAACATTTGTTTTTCTCTTTCTTTTTGAATCTTGATTTTTAGCTCTATTGGACAAATGCTATATTTTGCCTCATTAAGACTATAGGGCCTTCATTTTTCATCTGATCTTTACCAAACTTTATCTGATTGCTAATATCAATGAAAGCACGGACAAGTTCGAAAAACAACCAGATCGGACCTGTAACAGCGAAGTAACGGCCCTTGATTTAGTTTAAAATGCTATATTTTGCCTCATTAAGGTGATGGATTCAGGGCCATCTTGGCCCTCTTGTTTTAGAGACTGAGGAGAATTTTATTCAATAAAAGAGGGGAAAACCTTTTGGCAAGGGATGGGGTCGAGTTTCAGCGCCAAGTTCTATAACATAAAATGTCATAAACTATTTTCATCATCATTCTATCAAAACATTTTTCATCTACCATATTTCCCCTAATAAAAGCACCCCCACCTTTTTTTTTTAGAAACCATGCCTTCTTAGAAAATTAAAAAATTCAAAACATCTTCAAAATTCAATACATTTTCGATCTTTTGTAAAATAAAAAGACAAGATTTAGTGTTATGACATTTGAGGCTCAGTTTGGGGTATACAGTCTGGCCATAGTTGCTTTTAAGTACAGATATAACCCTAAATTAATATAAAAAAAAAAGGAAAAACTAATAAGAGACTGCCCCCTTTTCATTTTGCATATATATATCTTCCAAGTGCTACTGTTAGCGGAAATGCAGTAATTTTATTTACCGATCCGGTGTAATATGTGCATCCATTCATTCGTTTGTCTGTGCGTACAACATTTATTTATTTATATTTTTTTCATTACTTGCAGGATTTTCACCAAATTCCACCATTGTGTTCCTTATATGCATAGATCTAACATCATGCAAAATTTCAGGTTACTGTGATCTTCTATATAGAAATATAGGTCCCATCTGGTCTCCGCTACGACATGCGTATCTTGCTTCATTCTTGCAAAATGTTCACCAAACCACCAGAATTTCCTGCATAGATATGCCCGATGAAATATAATTGACAAAATAAATGTTTTCCGGACTCTAAGGGCAGTAACGAATACAAGAGCTGGCGATTATGATACATATCACGAATACAGAGTGATGAATATTTATTCATGAATACTGTAAATCACATTATTTCTGCGTGCCTTTAAGTTCACGCATCACCGGGTCTGTGATTTATTCGCATGATCATGAATTCGCGTCCAAGCATAATGTAAATATTCATATTTTCCTACTAATAATTAATTTACTATTTCCTATTCCAAAAGGTAATTTTCAGATTTATGTTTTAAATTATTTCAATGTCAGAGTGATTTTAGTAAATAAAAACAGTAATTTGGTGTGTTTTATATTATGGCAAGTCTGCAATGCAGATGTGGAGGCATTTAGTGTTTAGTATGAGCATCCCTCTGTTGCCAGGTCATATTTTGGTTTCCATGCAATAACTTTTATTATGATAGATTGGATGGATGGACAGACGGACGGGTGGATGGTTTACAAACAGCTCTACTGATCAGAGATCACCAGAGCTTATGCTGTGGTGCGGTGTCCGTCTTCCGTCTGTCCGTCCGTAAACTTTTTTTTATAGTGACTACTCCTCTGAAACTACTGAATGGATTTCATGAATCTTTACAGAAATGTTGCCCATGAAGTCTAGTTGATCCTAGCAAAAATTCATGTTGATGTGAATTCCAAGATGGCCACCAAATCTAAAAATAGATTTTTAAAAAACAAGTTTGTAGCGACTACTTCTTAAAAACTCTTAAGTGATATTGATATGGGACTTTTTCTAAAATGATCAGCATGACATGAAGTTGGTCCTTGTCGAAAATCGTTTTGATTCGACGTTAAACATAACTGCCAGCGGCCATCTTTGTTGACATAGAGTTATTTAGTAAAAACTTGTAACGACTACTCCTCTGAAACTACTCGACGGATTTTTCCATAAAACTTCACAGGAATGTTACCCTTGACGTCTAAATGATCCTAGCAAAATTTCAGGTTGGTCGGAAATTCAAGATGGCCGCCACAGCTAAAAATAGATTTTCAAAAAACAAGTTTGTAGTCTTGATAACTATGAGTGAAATTGATATGGAACTTTCTCTAAAATGATCAGCATGATATAATGTTGGTCCTTGTCGAAAATCCTTTTGATTCAATGTTAAACATGGCTGTCAGCAGCCATCAGCCATCTTTGTTTGCATATATATAGTTATCTAGTAAAAACTTATAGCGACTACTCCTCTGTAACTACTCGACTGATTTTCATGAAACTTCACAGGAATGTTGCTCTTGATGTCTAATTGATCCTTGCAAAATTTCAGGTCGGCCGAAAATTCAAGATGGCCGCCATGGCTAAAAATAGATTTTCAAAATAAAAGTTTGTAGCGACTACTTTCTGAAAACTATAAGTGATATTGATATGGGACTTTTTCTAAAATGATCAGTATGACAGTCATGATGTTGATCCTTGTCAAAAATTATTTTGATTTGACGTTAAACATGGCCGCCAGAGACCATCTATGATGTTGATCCTTGTCAAAAATTATTGTGATTTGACGTTAAACATGGCCGCCAGCGGCCATCTTTGTTTACATAGAGTTATATAATGAAAACTTGTAGCGACTAGTCCTCTGAAACTACTATAACCATGCACCTGATGGGGTTTCAACAAACTGTGTGAGAAACGTGCATCATATGGAGATACGCACATCATAGTGGGGTTTTGGTTCAGTGGTGTTTGATGTCAATTCTGGCCCCTTAAATATTTTTCTTAGAAAAATTATTTTGTTCGCTATTTCTCCATAAGTCCTATAGATATATATGGATTTTTGCCAATCTTTGTGAGAAGCATCAGTATGAAGTGGAGATGCGCATATAGTTGTGGGGTATGCATTTGCAGGGGTATTAAAAAAAATCCAGTGATAGTTTTAGTTTGAAAAGGTTTTAATCTAAATGTTTATTAGTTTTGCCTAGTTTTGAACACTCTTTTGTGATGTCTGGGCGATCTCTGTAGTGTAAAGAAACACACTTTTCTTTCAAGAAAAGAAATCCAGGTTCAAGTCTTGGCAGAGTCCTGACACACTTACAGAGTTGTACATACAATTTTTAGTTTTGCACATCAATAATGTTGTTTTTGTACAGCATGAACTTAAAAAATATAGACATTTGATCATATTAATACCGTATGTAAATTGTAATTATTCATACGTATGGACATATTCAGAGTGAGTTTTTTATATAATTGTGCATTGGAACATTATTTTTAGTCAAAAGTCAGACTTTTAAGAATACATATAGCCGGAACTAAGCTATAGCGAATTGTCGGTTTTAGCGAAGTTTTTTTCAGTTCGCCGTCCAGCTCATTAAGCTTAATATAAAAATAGCGAATATAGCTCTTCCTTGGTTAAAGCAAAGCACTTAAATTGCACATTTATTTTAAAACATTTAAAACAAATAAAAACATTGCATCTTCATTTCACGTTCTCTGCCTTTGCTACACCAAATTGAACTCACAATTAATTTTACACAAGATGCTTTAATTCTAATGCATTGAATTAAAATAAACATATATACTACAATATTTATTCTTATTGCCGCTCGTCGTCATAGTAAATATTGTATCCTATTACTTTTCATGTTACATAAGATTCCACTAAGTTTATAATTATGTGTCCTGTTATTTAACGTATAATTGTAGTATATTTTCTTTTTCTTTTTTTTTTGATGTGAAAATACATAATGAAAACCTCAAAAAGTTACATACTACTAATTAAAAGTGGTATTTTAACGTACTGAGTGATGATATAATGACTAAATAAAAAAACTGAATTGAACAGAATGTTGTTTAAATGCACATCCTGAGAGAGTGGAAACTGGTATTATAACATATTATAACTAAATAAGGAAACTGAATTGAAGTGAATCTTGTTTAATCACTCGTCAACATATTATAGGTTATTTAGAGCCGACCAGAGAAAGTAGAAGATAGTATTATAATGTATTGCATGGTGAAATATATGACTGAATTAAAGAAAGTGGATAAAATTGAATATTGTTTAACAGCTCATCAACACATTACAGGTTATTTAGAGCCGCCCCAGAGTATAAACATCAACTGATGTCTAATATATACCCCTGAGAGAGTGGAATGTGGTATTATAACATACTGATTGGTGAAATAATGACTAAATAAGGAAATTAGATTGAACTGAATCTTGTTTAATGGCTCATCAACACGTTACAGATTATTCAGAGCCACGCCAGAGAATGCACTCAATGCACATGAGAGAGTGAAAATTGGTATTATAACATATTGAGTGTTGACTAAATAAGGAAATTGAGCTAAACGAATGTATGCGTGAGAATCACACGGATGAAATACAGGTAATACACATGCTTCATATATGTCATAACTAAACGAATGTATGCGTGAGAATCACACGGATGAGATAGAGGTAATACACATGCTTCATATATGTCATAACTAAACGAATGTATGCGTGAGAATCACACGGATGAAATACAGGTAATACACATGCTTTATAGATGTCATAAATAAACGAATGTATGCGTGAGAATCGCATGGATCCAAGGATGAAATGCAATTAATATACATGCTTCATATATAAGTAAACGAATGTATGCGTGAAAATCCCACGGATAAAATACAGGGTATACACATGCTTCATAGATCAAATAAATAAACTAATACATGCGTGAGAATCACACAGATCCAAGGATGAAATCCAGGTAATACAGATGCTTCATAGATGTCATAAATAAACGAATGTATGCGTGAGAATCACACGGATCCAAGGATGAAATACAGGCAATACATATGCTTCATTCATGAACTAAATAAACTAATACATGCTTGAGAATCACAAAGATTCAAGGATGAAATACAGGTAATACACATGCTTCATATATGTCATAAGTAAACGAATGTATGCCTGGGAATCGCACGGATGAAATACAGGTAATACACATGCTTCATAGATGTCATAAATAACTAAAGTATGCGTGATAAATACAGGTAATACACATGCTTCATAGATGTTATAAGTAAACTAATGTATGCGTGAGAATCACACGGATCAAATACAGATAATACACACGCTTCATAGATGTCATAAATAACTAAAGTATGCTGAGAAATACAGGTAATACACATGATTCATATATGTCATAAATAAACAAATGTATGCGTGCGAATCACACGAATCCAAGGATGAAATAAAGGTAATACATACATACACGTAATACAGATGTTTCATAGATGTCATAAATATATAAACTGATATATAATGTGCGTGAGAATCTCACGGATCCACTGATGAAATACAGGTAATACACATGCTTCAAGTATGTTATAAATAAACTCATGTCTTCTTATGAAATTCCATGAAGCAAGTTTATAACTTGTATTTTATCTAGGGAGAGTATTTTGTTAATTAGAGCCACCCCAGAGAGAGGGGGAATGTGATAGTATAGCTTAATAATTGAATCGAATTGAGTATTGCTTAACGGCTCACCAACACATTATAAGTTATTTAGTGCCGCCACAGCGAGAAGGGAATGTGATTGTATAACGTATTGAGTGGTGAAATAAGGACTAAATAAGTCAATTCAGTTGAACTGATACTTGTTTAATGGCTACTCAACACATACTACGACATTTAGAGCCGCCCCAGAGCACAGACTTCAATTGATTTCTCTACCACCAGAGAGCGTAGAAAGTGGTACATGTATTATAACGTATTGCATGGTGAAATAATGACTAAATTAAAAGTTAAATTTTAATTGAATCTTGTGTAACCCTCATCAACACATTACATGTTATATAGAGCCGCCTCAGAGCATGCACGTCACTTGATGTCTATACCACAGAGAGAGTGGATCGTGTTATTATAACGTGTGGAGTGGTGAGATAATGACTAAATAAGGAAACTTAATTGAACTGAATTTTGTTTACGGCTCATCAACATATTATAGGTTATTTAGAACCACATCAGAGAGATTGAAATGACACTTTATTTAATTTACAGGTGTAAACGTACGGAAAATATCAAGAATCTCATCCTTAAGTCTTGACAGAGGATTGTCAGCTAAATCCGTTCATTACCCGCAGTCGACTAAAGTAACGTGGCAGTGTCAGGGGCGTAGCGTGGCCTGCTTTAAACGTACTCCTAATACGGGGTGCGAAGTCCCGAGTAGTGGAAATATTGGGAGAAGATGACTCCCGTACTGAATGTTGGTTCCCGAATATTTTTTCGTTTTTGAACCAAAATTGTGTTCGTATAAACGATATTTGTCAGAAATATAGACATTTTATGCTCGCAAAAAAGTGGTAATTTTCAACCCTTCCTCCGTCCTACTCGGATTTATTATTGCATTTACAACTTGAATCAAGGACTCTAAATCCGGTTAAATATAAGTGTGCGATATGGATTTCAATATGCAAATGTGTTGACTCGTAATGTCATTACGTAATAGCCTAATGGGATACTATGTTCAGTTGCGTGATTTATGGTAATGACCCCGCTGTGTCTATAATTAATGTTACGCAAATGACTGTGGTATCCCATTAAGCCGTTAATGAAGTTGAATCTTAAAATTCATACCGCACACAGATATATTTGGCCGGATTTAGAGTCCATTTGTAAGGAAAACTGTAAGGAAAACAGGTTTATATGTAAATTGCATTGGTAATTATTATAATTATATGCTTTTCTAGTATGTGTAGTGTGTATTCGGTAGTTACATTTTTTCGGCCCACTATATTAGTGTAACTATGCAACATTATATGGATAATTTATACTTATAAAAAAGCACTTTTAGCCCGTGGATTGAGATTTTAGTTTAGGTTAACTATGTATATTGAACCTAGATTAGTTCATTTTTGACGCATGCTGGAGGTCGTGTGTTTAATAACCGACCGGGACATACGCATAATATATGGACGGATGAAATATTGTTTTGCAAAGAAAACATGTCTTTAGCCTTATTGCATTGACACTTATTATATATAATTTTATGTTATGTTTAGTGAGTCTACTGAACATGGATTTGGGTAGAGTAAGCTTTATTCTATCCACAATGTGTGTGTAAAGAAGCAACTTGTCTTCTACCGGATAATTAATACTTACCTACGTGGAATCCCACTGGGAGTCCGACTTGTAAGTGAGAAAGTGTCGATTCTTACGGATGGCGGGAGGTGTACAGTACTTGTCCTACCCAGGAAAAGTGGGTTGTCTGCACCCACCACAAACAGGCGACCGTCATATAATGTATAACCTTATATGTGTTGAAAATCACGTAAAACACCATACAAACAAACTGTTAGTGTTACATGCAAAACCGTGGAGTTGGGTCTACTTTGGACTATAGTGTGTTCAGTCCCCGGCTGGGCCATTCCAAAGACTGTATAACAATGGTACTCCCTTACTTGAGGCTCAGCATATAAAGCGTAGTGCTGGGACAAGGCGGGCCATTGTCAGTATGTGACTGTTTGTGGTATCATTTAACGGCGGGGTATTCCAGCGGGGTAGCAATATAAAGTTAAGTTGAGCACAGAGCTAAGCTCACTGCTAAAAAGTATTTATATGTATCATTTTGCTTGCAGACTGGAAACCAAGCCTAAAACTCTTCTTACGAACTTCTAGAGAGTGATTAATCTAAGTTGCAAAAACTTGTTTCGCAATCGATGTAAAATAAATATGTTTAAACTAAAGATATAGCTCGCGAATCTCATCAGCTGATTAAATATCGAATCCTAAGATCCCGCTGGATATATAATTACATTCCGACTGCATGCGTGACATTATAACAAATGTAAAATACAAAAACGTACACACAAAATCCGTTAATACATACGCCGAAATTGTTTATAGACAAGATAATAAAACATGCATATGTTTAAATTCAATCTATAAATGTGTCACTTCGACATTAAATGCATGTTATTGACCGTTGAATAGCACATGTTTATATAGATGTCAAGACGCAACGAAAGTCAACGACGAAATGGGGCTTCACGGGACTCCTTGGACGGCGGTTTCCCGTAGGTTAGGGTGTCGGCCAACCCCTAACACACCATACCCACGAAGCCCGAGACGGTCTGTGGTTAAATTTCATGAAATTTAGCTTAGATGTATATTCAAATAATCATACACTTAAATTCATTTAAGTAACATGATAACTATTTAACTTTTGTTTAACACACATTTTAACGCACATGTCGTCGTCCGTCACGGTTAATTTCTTGGGTATCATTGAATTTTAAAGTGGAGATATCTGACAGGTAAACTTAATTTTCTTAAAAGCAAATCGCCTCCAAAACAATGTTTGTCAAAGTTTGCGTGTGAGAGCTTGATTTAACACAAAAATACAAAAATGCGTGTTTCTCACGCAATGCGTGAATGCTTGAGACTTGACAGGACTGCATATCTACGAATGCGCGTTCACAATATCTTCCTCCCTCGCTGGAAAAATTCAGCCATAATATAATAATCTGAATAGTTGAAATTACACAAAACACATAAATATTGCCAATGAACATAAAACTTGAACTGTATTGATACCTAAAGGCATAAAGGCGTACACATTTATATATATGTATTAATCATCCCCTAATTCAATTACACGAGGCTCTGTTAAAGCCCTTCAAAACATTGCCATTTATTTAAAACCTCGCCGTTGTTCGTGTTTTGAAGGATTTATTGGTTCGTTGATTGTCGTCATTTTCTAGCATATTTTAGGCTATATATATGATGGCCGATTTTGTCATGGTGGAGGCAGACCACTCACTTTTCCTGCATATAACCAGTACTGAAGCGATATTGTCTCACTTGCAAGTCGAGTTCCCAATGAGATTCGAACCCGTTTGAAGGATTGAATGACACTAGTCAAGCATTTGACCTCTCAGTTATTATTGCCATGTCAGAGTTGAGTGCCTTTGCAGAAGTTTTGACCTCATTGATATGTTCAGTGATAATGTAAGGATAATATCATCCGCAAATAAGCATATGCTGGAGTCGATATCAGCAACAGCATAATGCAGGAGAAGAACATCATCGGTAGTTTTCTTTCGTTCTAATCCCTTTTTTTTTCTACTGTGTACACATATCATGCTGTAAAAATAATGAGAAATAAAATATTTTTAAACCAACAACATAACTGACAATAGAAATAGTAATGGCCATAAACTATAGCCTTGAGGAACGCATGCATTAATCGAGTTCCAATAAAGTATTTTGTTATAAATATAGTAAGAGAAGAACAGTTAAAGAATAAGAATTTCTCAGATATAGATATTCATGTAGGTTTTAATTTAACAAGGATAGATTGATGCCAAACTCTGTCAACGGATTTCCTTAACATGTTGAAAAATATAAAACGCTCTTCTTTTCTAGAGTCTAAAGCTTTACAACGGGTATTGTAAAGATAGAGAAAAAGAATTTATGTATTGCTGAATGGCCAAACAATTTCAGACTAACGTATACTGGAAAAAGCTCACACAACACGGACAAGTATTTACATAAGTAGTTCATAGACTTTGTTAAAATATTTTAAGGAGTGAAAAGGGACGATGAGTATTTACTAATCTTCGCCAAAGCATAGGCTTCCCTCCAAATATCCGGAAATGTTCCAGATGTATGGACCTGTTAAATAATTTACATAGTGGCGTATACTATATATTCTGAAACACACTGTCGTCACCTTCGTCATGACCAGTTGTTTTAGTGGACACAATGGACTATACAGCTGCACGCATTTCACTTGGAGTGAACTATTAACTGGTTGATATAAGTGTAGTAAAATGTATGTATATCAAAAGATCTTGTTCAAACATTAATTGTCAATAAAGAGAAAATGGACCGATTGTTAATGTTATGAAACTCAATACGACAAATACAGTCCGGTTTTGAAAGGAAAATAGTTAAACTCTTCATATTAAAATCATCGTTACTAATTGAGTGGATGAAATAATTGTTGTTTAGCCGCCAAAGAGAGAGGGGTAAGGAATCGCCGAAATACGAGAATCACGTTTATTATTGCTATCACATTAATAGATTGAGTTGACACTTTATTTCCAACAAAGGGAGGAATGAACGGTTTGTTAATTCATCACAATAAATGGCATCTGTGTAAATTCTGTGACGCAAACGCCATCGTAAATAACTTCAAGATATAATATTTAAAATGAGTTGAACTACTAGTAATTGGATTTGACGACGCACTAACACAAACATGTCATATTGCCATACTGCATACAGTCCAGGCACATCCTCCATTTACATGCCCAAGAACCTTCTCATCTGCAAAACTGCAAAGTTGCTGTAAATTCTGTTGCAAACACTCAATATTTTGATGGAGCCACGCTCGTTGTTTTTTTTCCGCCACCACTCAAGTTGTATCTTAAACAATACAGGGATGATGATCAAAATCTTTAATAAACATGACAAAAATGACAAAATGAACATGAATTCGGGTGGGGGGATTTTACCTCTCCGTCTGGTTGAGCAGAGACCCTATTCTTGCCACACAGGGGCATTACAATTTTGTTTTTAAAAAGTGCTCCTGTGTTTGCCACCCCACCAACCTCCCCACCCCACCCCCTCATTTATGCTATAACCAACACCTTCAACTGATAGCCAGCAACTACAACAGTATTTATACAGGAGTAGAATAGCAAACCTTCTGTGGAGTGAGTGGTCCGGTGGTAGTGCGTGGGACTTCAGATTTAGAGGTCGTGGGTTTGTTTCTTGTCGTGGCCATGTTATGTAGGCCCTATCATTGAACAAGATAATTAATTCGCATTGCTTGGTACTGATTCTACCCAGGAAGACATCGAGAGGGATTAATATAAGCTTCAAGAACTCGATGTAAAAGCAATCGATGTAAATGAAATATGTTTATAAACTAACCATTTTGTGCTTAAAAACGACATGTTGAAACTGTAAAGAAATTATATAAAAAAAATGATAGATGGGAATTCCTCAGTCGAACCTCGTTGTATGTGTGCGCGTATAAGAAGACGGGCATATACATTTATTTATCGATAGGGAATTCAGTCAGTTAAATTTCGATCATCTACTTATCAGCGAAAAATGAATTATATGTACGTTGCATGTGTAATAGCGGTGTTTACTTGCGTCGCTATTAAGGATTGCAATGGCAAACCGACTAAACGAGATTTAGGCATTCTGGAAGACGGGATAGGACTTGACGATAAACTAGAACTTAATATACAAATTAAACAAAACGATGGCGAACCTGATGATGGAATAAATGATGGTAAACCTGGCGACGAAGAAAACGCTGATAAATCGGAAGTTGAAGTAAATGGTGGTGACGAAAATGGTGGTGAGTTTGTTGATGGAGAAAATGGTGGTGAATTTGTTGATGAAGAAAATGGTGATGAATGGGAAGATGATGAAAATTTTGATAAATGGAATAATGAATGGGAAGGTGATGAAAATGTTGATGAATGGAATGAAGAAGACATGGGTGATGGACTGATTGATAGTGGCTTGCAAGGACCTAATATTGACGCACAGGGACCTAATATTGACGCACAGGGACCTACCAGTGGATCCCAAGGACCTGACAGTAGTTCGCAAGGGTTAAACGGTGGTGTACAGGGGCTTGACAGTGTCGATAAAGGGCTTGACAGTGATGCACAAGGACTTGCCAGTAGTGCAGAAGGGCTAGCCAGTGGCGCTGAAGGGCTAAAGAGTGGTGTAGAAGGGCTAGCCAGTGACGCTGAAGGGCTAAAGAGTGGTGCGGAAGGGCTAAAGAGTGGTGCGGAAGGGCTAAAGAGTGGTGCGGAAGGGCTAAAGAGAGTTGCACATGGGCTAAACAGTGGTTCACGAGGGATAGACAGCGGTGCACAAGGATGGTCTGAAAGTGTCTCACAAGGAACTGCAGGAGAAAATTCGCAAGGACCGGCTGAAAACGAAGGTGGCGTACCACTGGACGATGATAAGGGTGAAGCAGGTGGCAATAAACAAGATGTTGTAGGAGAGGCTGTAATGGGTGGACAGGCACATGCAAATAGCTGGTACGACTATTTGTACTGGTGGAATTAAGCGACCTTAAAAATCAGAATTATGTAAGTTTAATAACCGTGATCTATGATCAGCCTCAGTTTCTCATTATTAGTTGCTGTCCATATATCGTTAAGCAAAGAACATAAAACTGACTGATGTTTTTTTTATTTAATAAAAACAAGTATACTCCTTTGGTCCCTTTTACACTTTTGTCATAACACTGTCTAACTGTGTAAGAGTTGTTTCTAGACCGTTCGACTCTCATCGACAGTGCAATTGCCGAATGTGTGTGCCCATTCATGGTTGATATTCAATCTAATTAAAAGCAGACACTTAATCGCGCTACGATACTCTACTCTACTAAGGATCTGACAACACTGCATTGGAGGTCACGTCAGATTGACCTTAGGAATAGCCAATCACATTTCAGTCTTCAAAACTGCTCGGTATAAACTGCTTCAGTCTACGCTCGATATTGAAAGAGACAATGTCCGTAGCGTTCAGCTTATAAAACATAAAACAATGCGTTGATAAACATAACACATCAACCATGAATATTTGCTGAATAAAACCTGGCCTGGAATTCACCAAACATTCTTCCAACTATTCTTAGACTTGAGCTCAAGTACTCATCTCAAATATTTCCATGACATTCAAAGATAAACAATCGTAAGACGTTGCTATTTATTAGCATGCTTCATATGTATACATAGCAGCTTATTCTGTAAACTTATAGAAATATTTGTGATTGAAATTTGCATACTTCAGCTTAAGTCTGAGAATATTCTCAAGAATGGTTGGTGTATTCAAGGCCAGGATTGTTTGACGGAATTAAATAGCAGTATAAAAAAATAAGAAGAATTACCACTTCGTAGGGTTGAACTCGTAACCTACACTAAAATCACACTCGCGGGCAATAGCAATAGCCTACCTCGCTACCAACTGCGCTAGCGGTCCAACTGTATAAATATGCACTATATAGAAAAGTAATGTTGTTATAAACTCGGTAGAACAAGGTTCCGAATGTTTTCGAAAAACATGACTGCGTCTGGGATTTTCTTCGTATTATTGCTGTAAAACATGCCATTTAGTGCATTTCTTTGAATTTATCTTGCAATCCGCAGCATTAACACACGTAGATTTTATCTTTTTTTCCGGATATATGTGTTTTATGTGGATTTGCTGACATCATCTGAAGACAAGTGCGTATGACACGCGCGATTTCATTGGTTGAATTTAGTTTATCTTCTCATGAATATTGATTAGATGAAAGGTCGATCTGACGTGACCTAAGGCAGTGTTGTCAGATCCTATAGCGGAGAGTATCAAAGCGTGATTAGGATTTGATTTTAATGAGATTGGGTTGATATATTCACAGTATAGGTGAGAATATACATTATTAATTGAATGTACGATTGAAATACGATATAGAAACAGAAACTATGTCCATCACAATATAATCCTGACCGTAGAACATTGAATATTTGAATTGAAGAATACAGGATAGAACTTTTGTTTCATTCCTCATTTACAAAAAGTAGAAGTAGACATACATAAACTCATTATGCCTATGGTTTCCTAGTATTATAACAATTAATTATATCAATTGATTTAATTGATTATAGAAATAGGTTTTATGTTATACTTAGTTTACACTCATATGGTTAAGCTCTGTTTGATAAGGGACTCATTTGGTAATGTTCATACGTTTTCAATCTATATCCCTAAAAAGTCGTACTAAACATTTTTGTTCAGTATAGTAACCAATGTGGCTCATCCTTCATTTACATCAAGATACAATATGGAGAATGGGCCTCGAACCCTCTAACCTGCCCCTCTGCCTTTAGCGGGATCTGCAATGGTTGTATTCTACCCGGATAACCACACGGGGAATCAATATATGAACAATAATGGGCTTCCTTTTACGGAACGGTTTTTGGTCATTGAATGATTAGTACGTGTAAATTGCGATATATACCGTGTATATCGTATACTTTTATATACAAACGACATTAAATGCTCACTGACATGTGCTTGTGGGCATGATCTAGACTTTTAAAACGTTCTCTGTTTTATTTTGTATTGATTTTGAAAGTTTATTGAACGACGAATTGTCAATTCCTGGTTTGCCGGCGGTTTTCGTTTTCCCTCGGGTCAAACATTCGTGTAATCATCATCGTTCATGTCGCCTTTTTCAAAAATGTGTCATTTACAAACGCCCTTTTATTTTTACGCAAAATCAATCGTGTGTCTGAACTCAAACACTAATATGATGATGCTGATGATAATTTGGTGATGTGTTTGTGACTCATGAAAGGTGCACAAGAAAATCTTTAGTAGTTTCACGTAATGCCTGCATTAAAACAACCGTATTTCAATTGACTAAACCTTAAAGGGAATATAGCGACACAGCCAAACCATCTTTATTATTGAGAGTTCTGAAAAACTTGAAGAAGGGTAAAATAATTCTCAAAATCGGATGATAAACAAAGAAAATATGATCATTTGAAGTCTCTGTTGAAACGGATATGGAAGCGGCCATTTTGAGAGCTATGACATCACGGTTCTAAATTACCATATATAAATTAAAGATTTATAAATATGAAAATTTACTGATATATAGGGAAAAAATGACAGCAGCTGTATGAAAAATATGTAATACTTAATGCAAATAATGCTTTAAATGACCAGTAAAAAATGCATTCATTTGCAGTGATTTTCTTCGTTTTAAATGATATTTATCAATATTCCATATATGGTAATATGGAACTATAATGTCATAGTTCTAAAAATGGTTGCTCCCATATTCCTTTTAGAACAACCTTTAAATGGTCATATCTTGTTTGTTTATCATCCGATTTTGGTAATTCTTTCACATTTTCCCAAGTTTTTCAGAACTCTCAATACTAGAGCTTGTTTGGCTGTGTTGCTACATTCCCTTTAAATACCACACCGCCATGCAGAAAACAAAGTTTCCAAATACGGAACCAGATTTGAGACATTCCATCAGAGACGTAAACAACCAGAGATTTGTACTCGAAATTTCACGTATTGAATTCCATTTGTAACCGTATAGAAAGTGTCATTTCTTAAAGCAAGTCTGTAAATGGTCTCACATTTAAGACATTTATGTTTACTAAAAATGGCAACAAATGTTATTTAAAAAGTCCGACTAATGGCCTACTTTATACTATACTTCCTGTTGTTGTTGTACTGTAGTGAATTTGAAACTGTATAGAATTCATTTTTCACAGCAGGAGTCTGCATTAGTCACAAATTAAAGAGAATAATACCCCTGTGTGTACTGATATTATGATATTCTTTCTGTCTTAAATATAAGAAGAAAAAACAGAGAAGGACATTTTGCAGTTTCACCTTGTGCCATACGAGATTATGCCGGATTTGAATAAATGCCAAATCTCTATTTCTTATATCTCTGATTCCATTTAAAGTGTTGTGTTCATGGTTCTTCTTCAATTTGCGCAGATGTTTTTAGACATCGACAAAAGTAAAATTACATGTTTTTATCAAAAGGTGAAGGCCACAGTGTGTGTTCAACACTTAAGATATTCTAACGCAAAAACGTGTCTGGTGGAAATAGCTAATCAGACGCGAGGGTTATTGGCACATTTGATTGCTTCTTGTATTATATTCAATTCAGTGTAATAATTGTGATTTTATTTAAAGTAATTGTATACTTTCAGAAACACCAACTACATGAGAACCAGACGACACGAGATTATCTAAAGAATGAGATTATCAACACAAAACACGAACATTGACAATAGTCGATAAATATGAAAATCTCCAAATTATGGACATGCCAAGAATATCTCCAGTAAGCTCGACATACGTTAAAGTGTTATTCTACCATATGTTTAAATACAATAGTGATGCAATATAACCATCAATTAATAAAATGGAAAAAACAAGTTGCAATCAATAATAATTATATTATTATTTGATGCGCAAATTAGAGAAAATACCGGGACACCGAGAATAAAAACAACAACAATCCTTTAAAATTCATAATATTAGGGTGTGTTTCAGATTTATATTAAATATGGAAATGTACTAAATCGGGAATCATATTTATTCATATATAGACGAGTACATACATATTAACGCATAAGGGGTAACTTAATACACATTGCATTGGGAAGGGCCGTGACTAATGTTGATAGAACTTGTGGTCCGACTCCGGGATAGAAGGAAAACAGTTTCAACTACAGCGTGATACACAGTGATGTTCTGTGTTTAGTGGAGTTTTATATATTCACTTACGTCAATCTTACTACAAAGCTGATATTGTTATAACTCATGCATGTTATATATTTTCACACGTTTGCAGAATTATTTTAACATAAATATATATATGTGTATGTGTCGTATAATGCATGCCTTTTTAAATTCTGTTTTGTCGTGTGTTTTGTCTGGAAATGTCGGCTGGAAAGTCGTTGTCCTGGTGTTATGCTTCTCTCCTTATTTATGGGTTTATGGCCATGTTTTACGAAGTCGAATTTGGTAGTAAACAAAGCTTAAAACGCCTCCCATTTACGTTAGGTTACACGCCCACTAGGCTTACACACAAACATAGTAGCTTAAAGCAAACGTATGGCCCTTATGTTAAACATTTTCACTTTCCAATAGCTTCAACATTATTTATTAAAATGCAATAGCAGTTTGTATAATGTCTTTATTATTATTATTTTCAAGTCTATATAACAAATGTGACCACTGGGGAGGGACCAAATTTAACCCTGGGTCACCATTTGAACGAACTTGGTAAATGACTATAAGTGTATGCAATAGTGAACGCTCGGCCAATACCGTCATTCTTCGGGATCTCGCGAAGCAGTGTATGAGATGTTGCGAATGAAGTGTATGGTGCATGTAAACTATGTCTTCCAGCTTTTGTAGTTCCAGAGAAGGAGATATTGTTTAATGATTCTTCTAGATAACTCCCATGTTCAACTAGGACAGATTTGGCCCCACCATTTAAACAATCTTGGTAGAGGACCATAAGCCTATATGCATGCAATATATGAGAGCTATAGAGAAGATTTGTTTAAAGTGTTACCCTATAAATAAATGTAAAACTGGGACCCCAGGGTCAAAATTATGAGGAGGACCATAATCTTGTGCTACATGCAATACGTAAGAGTTATATGGCTTGTGGTTTCAGAGCAGATGATTTTCCGTATGTAAAACATTCAAAATATCTTTATAAAAACTTTGGATCCCCAGGTCGTAGCCGTGTTTTACCCTGTGGATTTCATTTGAACGGTGACGGGTCGTTTCGCACATCGGTTGTTTCGCGGATAGTCGTTTCGCCCATCATATAGGTAGTCGTTTCGCCCACCTTATATATATATATATATATAGTGATGAATAATTACTGATGCAAATACTTATTTGGAGTTAGAACAGTGACTTCTACTATTGTATTTTAGGATTAGAAATCATTTTAATGAATCAAGTAGATCTATTGAATTTCGTGTTTAGAAGAATATATGAACTTGCGTTTTCTATGTAAAAAAACATTAAAACACTTTGAATGAATCAAATAATTATTTTTGCAGTATTAAATCTTTATTTGTTATAAAATCAATCATTTCTATTTATGATGACTACATGCAAGCCTCTCGAAGGAAAAAGCATAAACTTTAAAATTAATAATTACTGTTTGTCATTCACTTTGAATAAAAAAATAATTACAAATAATTAGAATACAGTTGTGTTTATTGTTTATATTCCCTATTACCTTTACCCGTATTTCAAATATATCTACAGTATCAAACAGCATACAAGTCTAGAGAAAATATAGATGTATTACATGTTAAAGGGACACATCTTGAAGATTTTATCAAGCATTCAACTTAGCATGTCAACTTATTAATCTAGGATCATTTTTACTTTAAATATGCTTGCAAATAATTAAATAACAATGTATTGTTTTTACTTTTAATATTTCAGATTGAACAAATGCAAGTTGTATAGAACAACTAAAACGATTTTGCTGCGTGTTTCTTTGAAAAATGTTTACTCATTTATTTTCTAAATATTTTGCACATATATTTTCTGATAAATACTGTTTGTCGTTCATTTCTCTCATTTGTCCTGTATGTAATGTCTCTCATCTGTCCTGTATGTAATATCTCTCATCTGTCCTGTATGTAATGTCTCTCATCTGTCCTGTACGTAATATCTCTCATCTGTCCTGTATGTAATATCTCTCATCTGTCCTGTATGTAATATCTCTCATCTGTCCCATATGTAATATCTCTCATCTGTCCTGTATGTAATATCTCTCATCTATCCCGTATGTATAATATCTCTCATCTGTCCCGTATGTAATATCTCTCATCTGTCCCTGTATGTAATAGCTCTCATCTGTCCCGTATGTATATTATACAATCCTACAATGTAATCAATGATAATCAGTTTTATTCAGGCTAAAATATATATATTCAGGGGCGTACCCATGGATTTTTTATTGGTACGGCCAAATATATGATGAACGGCGTAAGCCACGAGTGGCTATTTTTTTGCAACATCCCAAATCATGCTTTCTTGTGTATATTTCAGGCCATTGGAGACTGAGTTTCAAAAAAATTATTCACTTGACTGTCTCTGTCTTTCCGTCCGTCCGTCTATCCGGATATCTTGTTTTTAATTGGTTTTGTTTTGGTTGAAAGGTGTTTTATGTAAATCTTAGCACTGCCACATGTTAGGCCATATATGACGGTCGATGTGTTTGTGGTAGAGGCATATCACCGTATTGTTTACTAGGTAGAACCAGTACTGTATACCTCCCGCCATCTGAAGAAAAAATCCAAAAGTTGTCGTATCGCAGTAATACAGCATGGTTTTCGTATCGAGTCTATCTGTCATTGGCTAAACAATTACCCGTATGCTCGCAGGGGAACAAAACTTGTTCCAAACGTACACGTTTGGCAATCTCAAAAGTGATTTCGGTAATAATCCATGGTAAAGTGTAATACACATGTTTTGTCAAAGATGATTATTTTGATTTTAAGCAGTGTTGTTAAATTGTCTTTCTTTATGAAAAGCCGTTTGGGACCCCCGCTAAAAACCAAACGGCTTTCCATACTTTCTTATATTTGAAAATGTTTTTAAACAATATGTTTATGTAAGTACATGCAAATATTTAAATACCAAACTGGCATATGCAAAATACCTCGGTCAAGAATCATCTGTCGGCTCATTTACTAACACACACACTTTTCACAAATCCTCAAATTATTTGCTATTGTACTGTGTTCTTCTGTCTCATTGCTATATTGAAGGGAATATATATCTTAGTTGCGTGTTTATTGTTGAACATGTAGCGTAATACAGTAACATGCAGGTGGGAAGATAGATGTAGGCAGTGAAGTAATAAGTGAAGTCTTATTACTTCACTGATGTAGGGGAATTTCCCAAATATTTCAGATGGTTTAGTATTTCATAAGGCGTCCTATCATTATGTCAGATGATATCTGTCACGCAACTCTATATTATTAAGTTAAGATTTAATTACATCATACTTGCAATCCGATGTTTGCAGTTATTATCCCCAAATATGTTCTGAATGTTTAAGGTTATTGCAGTCATCATTCTATCTTACGAGCACACATTTTTGTTCCGATAATGTCTGTATTACTGAAACAAAACACCACAACTAACGTCAAGATGATATCTGAAAGTTAATGGATAAAGCAACAAACGTATTTAATTCTTAAATTGTTTTTATCATGCATATTAATATCAGTTTTTTGTAAATGTTCAGCTGCTTATTCGTTGTTTAATAATGTATACATTGGTAACATGTTTTAAGCAATAAAACCCAATCTCATTTACGGACATTCTTCATGTACTTCACCGACATATATATATACAACTTACATATTTTTGAATCCCAACTCTATAGACACACTATAAATGGTTTTAACCAGCCATACCAAACAACGAAATTGGACCGCCGAATTAATAGTTAACAAGTCATACTTCATTTACGCATATTCAATAACACAATTATTGTTAGAACCCGTGAATAAACCTATACCTTTAATTGGTACATATACATTATTATATGACCTGGATACCTGGATAGAGTTTTGATAAACGGTTGTGTAGTGTAATTTTGCCATTATTTGGCGGTTAGTTTCTTAAACATATAAATATGCGAAAATATGTCTTCACGAGGGACACTTTGTACCTCGCTGATCTCGAAATTATTTTGGGATTTGCAACATCACTTCATGCGAAGCTAAATGTAGGAAACCCCTACCAACCCACCAACAATTTATGTTGAATAGCATGTACACTCCGCCTAGCAGGTTACTATCACTATTATACTATGGAAAGTCGATTATTTAAAAATAATTATTGATATATCACCGACATGTACAATATACATTATTTTAATATAAATAACGTCGACGTCGTTATGTTAATGTTTTTATTTTCCAAAGGGGTTTGAGGCCAATAAAGGAAGTATACTGAAACAAATATTCCGATGACCAGCAAATTTTATTTTAAATTCCGATAGGAAATTAAATTCTCTAAAATATAGTAAAATGGTGCAGTTTTTTATCGAGCCATATAAAAGATAAATGGCATTAACATTGTTTTTTCTCAAAATTCCTTGGTATGATAACAGTTATGAGTAATTTTAACTTTTTTTTGACAGATAATATATAATTAGTGTAAATAATATAACGGTATAAACAAACATTCAACATTCAATAACAACAACAAAAATATCATTATGATTCTCCCTTAATTTATTATTCACAGTTTAATAAAACTCATTCACAATTCACAATCAAATACAATACCTGATAGATGATGGGCGAAACGACTTAGTGGGCGAAACGACTATCAAAATGATGTGCGAAACGACCGATGTGCGAAATAACCGATGCGCGAACGGGAAAGTGTGCGAAACGACCCGGGACCATTTGAACAAACTAGATAGCCTTGTAGTTGGCAATCAATAATAATAATAATAATAATAATAATAATAAGACCTAGAGATGTGTCCATGGGACACGGATGACTCCACTGAAAACAATCACTGTAAAATGTAAAATTTGACGAAAAAGGTAACTCTGATAATACTGGGTTGATTTAGACGCCGAATATGCACATTTTGATATCGTAGGTAAGCATCCTGTAAAGTCTGGAAACAATCGGTTGAAAAGTGTGGAAGTGAATAGAAACACAAGATATTTTGACGTAAAATTTGACGAAAAAAGGGCCACAACTCCGGTAATACTGGGTCGATTTTGACGCCGAAAAGATATACACATCTCGACATCATAGGTAAGCAACCTGTAAAGTTTCAAAGCAATCGGTTGAAAAGTGTTGGAGATAGACAGAAGATATTTTGACGTAGAATTTGATGAAAAGGGGGCCATAACTCCAGTAATACTTGGTCAATATTGACGCCGAAATGATATGCACATCTTGATATCATAGGTAAGCATCCTGTGAAGTTTCGAAGCAATCGGTTGAGACATGGGAGTAGATGGACACACAAACTTTTCTGGACGGACGGACATGGCTAACGCTATATGCCTCCTCACCATTCGGTGTTGGGGGCATATAAAAGTTGAAATTTGTTAGCAGTTCTTGAGAAGATGTGTTAAGGTTTTGACCTTTTATGGTAACGGCTACAATCTTAAGTCAAGTTGACCTAATTTTAACTTTGAAAGCCGTTGGCCTCAGCATCATTCATGTGAAGTTTCGTAAACCAAAAACAAGCACTTGATGGCTTAGTACCTAATCTGATATAAAGAATAACAGTATAACCATGATAACAATAATTAACTTGTTTGAGACCCTCCTTAAATTTGATGCGGAAATATTCACTCGCTGCGGACATATACGTGTGGTCCAATATGCGTAAGTGTTGAATATGTCCGCGGACACATTGGCATGCTGCAGACATATTGGTCCCTACACCTGAGCTGAAGGCTCAATGATAGCTATTGTGACCACTTTTTGTCTGTCTGTCCTTTTAACATTTGCTTAAACTATTTCTCATAAACCGCTTTGACGATTTGGACCAAATTTCACATGGACGATGACGACGTCAATGGCTTTCAAATTTGGACAAGGTATGATAAGGGGGTATTTTGGCCCCAAATATGTTCAAAATGCAAAAAAATAATATTTACATATAAGCTGTTGTGCATATTAAAGTAAATTGATCATATTATATCTACAAGAGATATTTTTATTGATTTTATTTATCTAGAAGAATTAACAGGTTCTTAAAAAATGGCATTTTTTGTTCATTTTGCTTGATTTTGTAGATTTAGGACCTTTCTGGGCAAGATTTTTTTCCTAAAAATATAGAGCGCACCTCCGAGCACACACAGTTTTTTGGCTGATGATGCATCTCTATCAAGTACCTATTTCAACAAAAAAACAGCTGTGCTCGAGGGTGCGCTCTGTATTTCCAAGACCAAAAACTGATTGAAAACTGCTGAAAATGAACAAGAATGTCATTTCTTTTTAAGAAAATGCCTTGTTTGTGAGGCTCTTAAACTCATTTAGAGCCTTCAAACGTACTTGTAATAAGTTTTAATAATATTTCAGTTCATTTGTAGCTAAACTAGATATTCAAAACTTGTGCATTAAAACTTTCAATATTGGGGGCCAATTTTGTCCCTTATCATACCTAGTCCAAATGTTAAAATTAGCTACATCTAACATGGCCGCCGTTACCATAAAAGGTCGAAATCTTCTTCTCAAGAATCGCTGGACAGATTTTTATAGTTTTTCTTTCTAAATGGTTGCCAATGTCTAGACTATCAAGTTTGTTCAAATGAGACCATAGGGTCAGATTTAAAAAATATGAAGCAGAGCGTTATGAGCCTTTATCAGAGTGGATCATGCTGAAGATGTATACAAAGTTTCATTGCTGTAGACCTTATACTTTGAAAGTTATTAGTCACAATCAGTTGCCAGGTAAAAGTTAACGTGCATACGGACAATGCCACACCATTAGATGTCCCTACGGGCATATAAAAAGAACTGTTACACACTATATGGCGCTGTTCCTTATTGAAGTCCTTATCCCACCATCAATAGGCAAAGATTACAACAGATGTACACAGTTTGTAAACCTACTGTCGACCAGTTATATATATATATTACTTACATATTTTGAAAATCCAATCTCTATAGACACAATATAAACGGTTTTAACCCAAAACTGGAATGTCGAATTAAGAGTTACCAACTCATCATTTGACGCATATTCAATCTCTGGAATTTTAAGTACCCGTGAATAAACCTATATATAATTGGCACATGGGAATTTTTTGAAAGTTTGAATGGCCTAATGCCAATGCCCACATATGGCAGCCACCACAGTATTGCATAAGCCCTGAGCATTCTGAGAGCTAAAAATGAAAACAACTTAACAAGTACATTTTATGTATTTAATTTTCAAAGTTCCAAAATACATATGAATCACAGAACATTACTATTACATCACAAAACCCATCTAAATTCTCTACTCTGACAAACTGAATATACTTGCCTACAGATGTATAAATTTATATTTAAAATAATTTTAAAATGCCTTCTGATGAACAGGTTGTCATAGATCATGTTCGCAATTTTTTTATTTATTTTTTTGATAAAAAGTGATATCATGTATTATACGCACTTTAAGTTATTTTCAACACCATGTGATAGAAACTGTACATCTTCGCCATGTTGAGCAGCGCAATACCACACAATAATATAATTAAAGTTTTATAGAATGAGCTGAATTGGGTTAACATCACAAAAACACAAAAAGGAGGCAAAATGGCACTGAATTGCTCATCAGATGACAGTGACACAGAGGAAAACAAGCTTATAATTAACATCATGAACATAGACCGAAAACTTTATAACCCAAATCCCAAGTAGTGAAATCCTCCAAATTGGTTATAAAATGCAGATCTTTTTTGAGTAGTGATGAAATGTGTATTGACCCTTTAAAGTGAATTGACCTGTGTGAAGAAAAAACGTGGGTATTTTGCAATGGTGCGCCAGCGAATTCGTTCTAGTTAAAATTGTTTTTATTTTAATATTATTTTTTTTCTATTCAATACTGTGGGGATTCTTTTAACAATAACAAACAAGAGGCCCAAGAGGGCCTGTGGACGCTCTACTGGCTAACATGGCTCTTATAACATCAATGAAGTGAGTGACTGCCATTTACGTTTTTTTGAAAGTTTCGGGCAAAAAACAGCTTTTTAACTAAATCAAAGGCCATAACTAAAGAATCTGGTAAAGTTTGGTAAAGATCAGATGAAAAATGAAGGCCCAACCGTATCAACGAGGCAACATATAGCATGTTTAACTAAATCAAGAACACCTCTGTTACTGGTCCGACTGGTCGAACATAGAGCTAAAAAAAAAAAAATTGCAAAAAAAAAAGAAGAAAATTCAAAAAAAAAAAAAAAAATTGCAAAAAAAAAAAAAAATTGCAAAACATTTCAAAAAAAAAGGGAAGATATTTCAAAAAAAAAAAAAAATCAAAAAAAAATAATTCAAAATTCAAAAAAAAAAAAATTCCAAAAAAAAATCTCTATACATGTCTATGTAAAACATGTGACCCGAGGGTTACCATTTGAACAAACTTGGTAAAGGATCATAAACTTACAGCAAATGCAAAATATTAAACCTCTGGCTCTTGGAGTTCCAGAGAAAAAGATTTTTTTCAGTTTTTCCCTATACAAGCATTTATGTAAAACTGTGACCCCCGGGGCGGGGCCAGATATGACCCCAGGGTCCCCATTTGAACAAAATTGGTAAAGGACCATAAGCTTATAGCAACAGCAAAATATTAAACCTCTGGCTCTTGCAGTTTCAGAGAAGAAGATTTTTTAAGTTTTTCCCTATACATGTCTATGTAAAATATGTGACCCTTGGGGCGGGGCCATTTGTGTCCCCAGGGTCACCATTTGAACAAACTTGGTAAAGGACCATAAGCTTTTAGCAAATGCAAAATATTAAACCTCTGGCTCTTGCAGTTCCAGAGAAGATTTTTTTTCTTCAGTTTTTCCCTCTACAAGCATTTATGTAAAACTGTGAATCCCCGGGGCAGGGCCAGATGTGACCCCAGGGTCCCCATTTGAACAAAATAGGTAAAGGACCATAAGCTTATAGCAACACCAAAATATTAAACCTCTGGCTCTTGCAGTTTCAGAGAAGCAGATTTTTTAAGTTTTTCCCTATACATGTCTATGTAAAACATGTGACCCTTGGGGCGGGACCAAATGTGACCCCAGGGTCACTATTGTCACTATTTGAACAAACTTGGTAAAGGACCATAAGCTTATAATAAATGTAACATATCAAACCTCTGACTCTTGTAGTTGGCGAGAAGAAGATTTTTAAAAAAAAAATCCTATATAAGTCTATGTAAAACTGTGACCCTCGGGGCGGGGACAAATTTGACCCCCGGGTCACCATTTGAACAAACTTAGTAGAGGACCATAAGCTGATGCTACATGTATTACATGACAACTCTGTGCCATGTGGTTCCAGAGAAGAAGATTTTTTTCAGTTTTTCCCTATACAAGCCTATGTAAAACTGTGACCCCCGGGGTGGGGCCAAATGTGACCCCTGGGTCACCATTTGAACAAACTTGATAGAGGACCACAAGCTTATAGCAAATGCAAAATATTAAACCTCTGGCTCTTGCAGTTTCAGAGAAGAAGATTTTTTAAGTTTTTCCCTATACATGTCTATGTAAAACATGTGACCCTTGGGGCGGGGCCAAAAGTGACCCGAGGGTCACCATTTGAACAAACTTGGTAAAGGACCATAAGCTTATAGTAAATGCAAAATATCAAACCTCTGGCTCTTGTAGTTTCCGAGAAGAAGATTTTTTAAAAAAAAATCCTATATTAGTCTATGTAAAACTGTGACCCCCGGGGCGGGGACAAATTTGACCCCAGGGTCACCATTTGAACAAACTTAGTAGAGGACCATAAGCTGATGCTACATGTAATACATGAGAGCTCTGTGCCTTGTGGTTTCAGAGAAGAAGATTTTTTAAAGTTTTTTCCTATATGTCTATATGAAAAACATGCAAAACCTCAATATACAAATTTTGGACCCCCGGGGCACGGCCATTTTTGACCCCGGGGACTTTATTTGAACAAACTTGATAGTCTAGGCGTTGGCGATCATTTTAAAAGAAAAACTGTTGAAATCTGTCCAGCGGTTCTGGGGAAGAAGATTTTTTAAGGTTTCGACCATATATGGTAATGGCAGCCATCTTGGATGTAGCATTGACCTAATTTTAACAAATCTAAAAAGCATTCAACTAAGGATCATCCACGTGAAGTTTGGTCAAAATTAGCCAAGCGGTTTCTGAGAAGAAGTCGTTTGAAGAAAAGTTAACAGACGACAGACAGACGACAGACGACGGACGACGGACAACACAGCATCCCATAAGCTCTGCTGGCCCTTGGCCAGTAGAGCTAAAAAATAGAAAATGTTTTTTAAAAAAAGTTATATAGTTATTAATTAAATGGAAAGTTAATGTGGTCTTCATCACGTAAGGTGTTTATTAACTTATTTAATATACATAGACCATCATATAAATGAACTAAACAATTCTAGAACATATAGATAATTGATAAACAAAATTTCCAATTTTTAGTTTATTTTTTGCTTTGTTGCCATCTTGGATTTAGCAGGAAGTTGAATCCCATTTTGGACCGCTTCAACATTGGAGAAAATGTCACTGTGAAGTTTCAAGAAAATACGACAAATGGTTTTGGAGCAGTTGAGATATGAAGTAACAAGAAATGTCAACAGTAATTGACAGATGCCCCCGCTTAGTTAATTTGACATTTGACCTCTATGTGTGACCTTGACCTATGTGGTAATGTGTGACCTTGACCTATGTGGTAAGTACCTGACTCTTATGTGTGACACAACTTTTCATTTTGATTAATTTGTGGAAAGTCTCATGAAGTTCCATTCAGTACTTTCAAAGTTATGGCTGAGACACAATTGTTTTGGACGGATGAATGAACAAACAAACGATTGTCATATGTCCCCTCCCTTCGGAGGCATAAAAATTACCATGGATGGCCCGGTATTCATGTAAGCAGTAGAGCTTAAGTTTTAGGCATTTAAAACCTTATTAAAATAAATACAGATTAACCTTTTAAAAGCTTTAATTAAAAATATGTTATCAGTCTATCAGTTATAGCAAGTTCTTGTAGGGTGATATAGAGGATGTCAAAAAAATAATTCGATAATGACTATATTATTCAATTCCCAATGTTTTACGGTTTCGCATGTTAAAGCGACAGGCAAAATGCAATAAAAGTTGATATGTGAGTTATGTGATAAATAGAATCTCATTCATTATTGAATTTATTAAACGAGTTGGCAAAATGATATAATGCGAGTCTTTGGCCGAGCAATATATCATTTTTGCTAACGAGTTTATCAAATTCAATAATGAATGACAACGAATGTTAGATTCTATTTATCACATAACTCACATATCAACTTTTATTGCATTTTGCCTGTTGCTTTAACATGCGAAAGTGTAAAACATTGGGAATTTTTTTTGACAGCGCATACTAGGCTCATTTTCATACTTATATAACTAGTTATATATCGAAAATATAGAATGGTGTTATTCCACTCCCACACCATAAGTCATGTGATAAAAGCTCTTATTTTGTCATAAAACTTCAAAGTTCAGTGTGATGACAGCTGGTCCCCAGTGTGATGACAGCTGGTCCCCAGTGTGATGACAGCTGGTCCCCAAATGAACCCACACCATGTTGGAATGTTCATATATACATGGACTGACACAGTGCTTTGCCTTCTCCACATTCAATATGGCGGTCGTGCGTTGATTTCCTCATCATCTGATTATCACACGTTAAGCCAGACGGCATCGTCGTTGTCACACAGCTAGTCCGACTACAGCTGGCACGTTCAGGTGAATGATCGACACAGTGCCACCATATGGTCCACTCCACATTCAATACGGTGGGCAAATGCCGGCATTGCCACCTGGAGGAGAAAACAGTACATACATACATGTATCTGGTGCATACATGACTGTGTTACTTTGTCCAGATCAATAGAAAGCTAGAAAAGTAGATCAGCCGATATATAGAACATCAACCTGTCCAACCTAGATCCTGTCATACAGGGTCTTACCTCGAATAATAAATTTTGTTATTAGCCTAGGGCTATTCCATTATAACATACCTGGGACCCAAGGAAGGCAATTTAATAAACATCTATGGGCGAACCGTATTTTCTGAAATCTGGTTCTTGCATCTATTGGCAGCAGTTCAATTTCAAAAGTGCCTTCCCCGGGTCCCATGTATGTTTTAATGGAATAGCCCTTAGTTAAAGTTCCATTAATTGTACTTCCTGTTGAAATTGAGTAAATGAGGTAAGAAAAGCACTTTATTTGTAAAGATATTTCCAGGTTATTTGAATAAGAGATAGTGCTTACAAGACTGAAAGGACTGAATTTTTATATTTTCCTATGATGCTTAATTCACTTCCTCACTTACAAGTCGAACTCCCAGTGGGATTCGAACCTGCAGCGGTGAGAGGCGATGGTTTACAACGCAACGCCATTAACCATTCGGCCATTCCATTCCCAAACTGAGTGAGAATATAAGAATCCATCATGAGTATCCATGTGAGATAGTGAAATCTCACCCAAGGGTCAAAATTGTAACCAAGAACGAAGATCTCCCATTATGGGCTTAGTACAGGCATACATCAATGACTGTGTTTGATTTTTACACTAGAAAAAGGCGATGTCACCAACATGACGTTTCTTGTAAGAGTCACATGTCATGCTCTGCCAAGGTTCCGGTTAAAACACTTATACCGATGATAGATTCTTTTTCTTGTATATCAGAGACATGTGTGTCTAACTAACTAACGTTTTGCATGCTTTTATGCATACAAGATGTTGGCGCGCGTGAATTTTATCTCGACTCTAGGGTGAGAAGGAAATTTTTTGCCTACCGGATAAGGCTATCCACGTTTTACATGGGGGATGGAAAGTCTTATCTCTATGGGTAAAGATAAAAGTCACATGCGCACAAACATCCAGTATGCAGGAAAACATGCAAAACGTAAGTAGCTGGCGGCTTCAATGCACAACATGACTCTGATATGCAAGAAAAAGGATCTATTATGGGTATTCGGTTGAGATAGGGAATTCCAAGCCTTGGTATAAGAGTTTTAATCGGAACCTCGGCAAAGCCTCGGGATGGAATTTCTTATCTTCACCGAATACCCATGAAAGATTCTTATAATCTAGCCCCGGTAAAATGATGGATATCCTTGTCCGGTATGCAAGAAAGAGTTATCTTCCATGGGGAAAAACCCTATCTCACAGGACTAGAAATGGAAGGATAGGGTTTTTTATACATTTTATACACTTTGAAGATAATGACATGTTTTTCTTACGTTTATGAATGTTGAACATTTAAGTAAATGACAACTCGCATGCATAGGGGCACATACCAGAATATTTATGATCTTCATGGTTCTAGAGTTTCTAAGGACAAAACTATGCATACATGCGTAAACTGTAAATATTGATATACGACGTACCTTGAGGGGAAAATACTGCTGATATGTTTTAGGGAGACCGAGGCAGCCATGTTTGCCCTTACCCCACGTATAGATATCCCCGGTATCTGGAAGTACATAAAATGTTCGTGTACATGTGGGTACACATAAGATGCTTACATAAAATTGGGTTGAAAAAATGGCAAATGTGCATGGCTACATGTAAAGAGAGAGAGAGAGACATGTGATAGAAATTAATTGAATTGGATTTTATAGATCCACCAACAATTGAATTGAATTGGATTTTATAGTTGCACCAACAGCTAAAGTCATATGGCGACTTTCCAGCTTCCATTGGAGGAGGAAGACCCCAGGCGTCCCTCAGAGCAATTTTCGTGCACGGGCGGGCGCCTGGGTAGAAGCACCGACGTTCCTCAAGCCAGCTGGATAGCTTCCTCACATAAAGATTCCTAGGCCCCTGAGGGATCGAACCTACAGCAGTGAGGGTCAAGTGATTTCAAGTCAGAGACGTTAACCACTCGGCCACGGACGCCCCCTAGATCCCCCAACAACTAAGGTCATACGGCAACTATCCAGCTTCCATTGGTGGAGGAAGACTCTAAGTGCTACTTTGGCCAATTGTTTGTACAAGGGCGTGAACCTGATGGACGCTCCACAAGCTAGCTGGATAGCTTCCTCACATAAAGATTTCTGGTCCCATTAGGACTCAAACCCACAGGGGTTAGAGGGAAGTGATTCCAAGTCAGAGACTCTAAACACATGGCCATGGGCGCCCTGACATTGGATAGGTAGAGAGAGAGATATCTGGATTCACCTTGGTTCTGGCATCATATAAGCATGGGCTGTACGGTCTCTTTATTTTACGTTCTAAAGACTTAATTTTCTGAGAGGACATTTCCCCAAAGATATGGTAAGCTGAAAACCTCAGAAACTGTATCTTGATTTATATAAATAAATTCAAAGGGACGCATATCATACTACAATTTCTTCTCATGTCCGCTCATGCACACAAAATGGGAACGGCCGTTACTAATTTTTAAAGAACTTGTGATATACTTTATAAAAAAATGCAATAAATATGTTTATACCAAGTACACAAAATAACAAGCTGTCGCAAGAAAACATTTTATATGTAATAGCATTTTTGTGCCCATTAGTAGATAATTACAGAAAGAAATGTAGAGTGAAAGAATCTCAGGCTGAAATTGGGCTACCAGGAATTTCTTTTTCCTTTACTACTTTTACCCACTCCATCTATTTTCATTCGGACATAATTGCTCCATACCCGTTCAAAGTGACCATGCTGTCTCGTTGCCAGAAAGGTTACAATCAGACCCTTTATCATGCTACGATACTCTACACTACAAGGATCTGACAACGCTCCAATAGAGGTTATGTCAGATTGACCTTACGATAAGCCAATCAGATTTCAGCCTGCATAATTGCTTGGTATAGACTGCTTCACTGCGCATGTCGCGTTTCAGTAAACCGCTGTGGAGCAGTCTACGCTCGGTATTGAAAGAGACAATGTCCGTAAGTTTAGCTTATAAAACACAAAATAATTGCGTTGACAAACATAATACACCAACCATTATTGAATAAATACTGGGAAAAAAAAGACGGAATTTAATAGCGGTACAAACATTTTTACCGATTCGTGGGATTGAACCCACACTAAAATGACATCGCAGGTCAACAGTCAAGTTTGCTGTCAACTGAGCTAAGCGGGCCATATGTACTATGACTTACTATTTAGAGTACTAATGTCTTAATAATTTCGGTGGAATATATGTTTTCAAACCACACGACAGCGCCCATGATTTTCTTCGTATCTTGATATAGATTTTCTTCGCATTTTGATATAAAACATGCCATTTAGTGCATTTCTTTGAATTTATTGTGCAATCCACAGCAACAAGACACGAAGACTTTATCTTTATTCGGATATAGATCTATGTGTTTTATGTGGATTTTCGTTTGTTCAGTTCACTCGAACATCATCTGAAGTGCATATAAAACGCGCTGTTTCATTTGTTGAATTTAGTTGATCTTCTCATTAATATTGATTAGATGAAAGGTCGATTTGACGTGACCTACAAGGGAGTGTTGTCAGATCCTATAGGGGAGAGTATCAAAGCGTAATTAGGATATGTTTTAATGAGATTGGAACCAACAGTAATGCCTTTATAAGCCAGATTTCACTGAGGCGTTCTTAAAACATTAAAATTAGAGGTTAATATACGTCCGTGGTGTTAATTTGTTGATAATGGCACACCTAGTGTTGTAATGCCCCGAGAGCCATGCACTAGGTGTGCCATTTAATATCAACAAAAGGCACACCACAGCCATATATTTGCCTTTTTATTACATACCTTACTATAAATGGAGAAGAATACACATTATGCGTTTCTTTTTCCTTTCAGTATACAAGATTTTGAAAACAAAACTGTCACGCAGAACAATTACCTGTCAGTGCTGCAAAATGGCTCATTCCACATTTGACATCAGTTACTTTCACATCTGGGTGCAGCTCATTACAACCAAAGAGGGGTGGAGGCAGCAGGCTAGGACTGGGAAGTATATCTGCCTTTGGGCCTTTACCCAAAATTCCAAATCCCCAAACATATGCGTGACCTTTATCTGAAACATGCATTGAAGGTTGTTAATGACATCTATTCAGGTAATATTATATAGGTATTCAATTTTGAATAAATTGAACAAAACATTTTTCAGCAAAACGGTGACAACATATGTCTGTTAACCTTTCAGATAGTTTTTCAAATATTTCCTCTTGCGGTCATATTTGATTTTGAAGTCTCAAAATTCGAAGTCATTCATGGTGTTGTGTTTATACACATCACAGACAAGTTTAAAAAGCATCTTGTAAAAATTCAGCATTGTATTTTTCCTTGAACACAATTTCTCTGGCAGACATATTAGATTCAGGAGAGCTAAAAACCTGATAACTAGAAGTAAATGATTTTGATTTTTATGGTCGGGAATGTTTACCATCAACTACTGCACACAATGATAAACAATTTAGTATAAGCAAACATATCAATAACCAATATTTAAAGTAAATTATATGTTTTGATATACAAGTACTGAAAAGAAAAGGAAATGTATAATGGTTATTTTCACTATATATTGTATGTTTAATATGCTACTGTTAATCGAATTGTACAGGGCGTCATTAGGTCTGTCCTTTCGGAAAGAAGGTTTAAACAGCACCGAACACACCAATGGTTACCCCTTTAAAGTTTCATTATCGACAGAATGTGCATTTGGCTCAAACAGGTGAGCAAACTTAGGCTTTAAACGTTCCAATCTCTTAACCTTAAACTGCAATATTGAAATGGCTCGACTTTTTCAAGCAAAACCAACATTTATGAATTTTGTGTAACAAAGCATACATGTACTTTGATTAAAAGGTCTACTACATGACAGAGTTGTCCTTTCTGTAATAAGTTGTAGCCCCTTTTTGTACAAAATACGTTGAGATATCTCGAATATTACGTGGAATTAGGTCTATATAATAGTGTAGAATAGGCAATTTTTTGATGATGCATTTCTTTTTCCTTTCAGTATATTTTAAGTCCAGACTGTTTATCGGCAGCTATTGCACAAGCTCCTGATTGACTGAGAAGTAATTACACTTTTAGATCTTGTTTTAGTCTGGACTGTTTAACGGCAACTATTGCTCATGCACATGCAGGCAGACTGTGCAGTAGAAAAATCAAACACCTGACTGAATGAGCATTAAGATTTGTTTGAATGGTGTTTTACATCAATTTTAACACGTGTTACGCCATATATGATGGTTGATTTTTTTTTTGACAGATCACTCCATTTTTTCTGGGTAGAACCAGTACTGTATACCTCTTGACTTTCGTAAGAATCAGCACTTTCTCCCATTTCTAGTCATGGTTGTAAGACAGAGTTTTTCCCCATGATGATATCTCTATCCTACCCGACATGTGATTCTTACAGGAAACGTCATGACGTTGCGTAGATGTTTCTGTATTCTAGCATTAAATGGAGTCACTTAAGTTACTTATTAGTTTATGCCTTTACCAAGTGCATAATGGGAGAAAAATAATCCATCATGAATTTATCCATGTCAGATAGGGAAATCTCATCCTCGGGATCTGAATTGCAACCAGAAACTTGGCTACAATTCTGACCTTCAGGTTAGACTTTTCTTTCTTGCATACCGGACAAGGAAATCCGTCATTTTACCGGGGCTAGATATTTCCATCTCACCCTAGGGTCGAGATAAAATTCACGCGCGCCAACATCCGGTATGCAGGAAAACATGCAAAACGTTAGTAGCTGGCGTCGTCAACGCATGTAACATGTCTCTGATATGCATATATGCAAGAAAAAGAATCTATCATGGGTATTCGGTTCAGATAGGAAATTCCAACCCTCGGTATAAGTGTTTTAATCGGAACCTCGGCAGAGCCTTGGTTCCGAATAAAACACTTATACCTCGGGTTGGAATTTCCTATCTTCACCGGATACCCATGAAAGATTCTTATAATCTCACATGGATACTTTCAGGTGAAATTTTCCTATCTTACATGGATACTCATGATTGATTCTTATATAATCTCACTTGTCAAGTGGGATTCGAAACCGCATCAGTGAGAGTTTTCGATGCAGCGTCTTTACTATCCCGGCCACTGATGCACTGAGGATTAAAGTATTAATTTTGATTGTTGAGGTTGGGAGAGTTTACCATCGACTATTGCACATATCGATCCTCCAGCAGCCACCTTTACGACCTTTCCGCAGTCTTTTATGGGAAGATGACGCGGAACACTGACTTGAGTCTCCGCCGTTACCATGGCCAGCTGGTGGTACTCCGAGTTACCCCACCCAAACACATCGCCACTGTCGGACAACGCTAAAACACAGTCTGCTTTTGAAGATATATCTACAATCTTTACACCCTCAATATCCCCTCCCACCTTTGTTGGTCGTCCAATGGATTTGAAGGATCCTAAACCTGTTAGAAGATAGAATACACATTTCAAAACTTAATTTACAGGCTGGGCATCTCAGAAATTTTATAATAATTTTCCTCTACATTTAGCACTTAGTACATGTATTATCAATCATGAAATAAACTATCCTTTTTCTAGCAGATTTTTAAACTGATTTTTTAAAGATTAAATATGTCTATAACCGTGATAACTCCGTGCTAGATTTTGTGTGATTTATGTGAAAAACACCAGCACCTGATTTCTCTGGTTTCCTTAAAGGGACTCGAGGCAAAGGAAGAGTAATCCATAACTTTCACATGACATCATCAAAACAATCTGACCAATCGATGATCAATAAAATAAAACACCTTCACATTCTCATAGGGGGTACACTCGGTGTTTGTTGTTGATGCTGAACTGACTTTAGCCCTTTACAAACTAATTTGTAGTGATATTATATTAAAAGCTTTATTTTTTATCTACAGCTATTATCTTCTTTTGGTGCTGTCTGATTGTAATAAACCAATATGGATACATCTAATTTAAATCATGGTCTAATATTTGGATTTCTCATATAGGGATTGAGGATAAAGTCTGAATAAAACCCATTATTTTCACCTACTGAATATCTCAACATCTCGGAAATTTATGACAGGATGTGAAATTTATGAATTGGTGTCAATCCAAATACACATGAAGTTGCTTCAGAACGAATTGCTCTGGAACACTTGACAATTTGGCAGATTTTTTGTAGTTAAATCATAAATATTAATTCACATGCATGGGGTTTATATTTCTAGAAGATGTATATATACACTGATATATAACTGACTGAATTTGTTTAAATATTTTTTTTACTTTGATCACAAAATAAAATTTACTATAGCCCTAAAGCACTGAGAATTAATAGTTATGATTTATGCCACAGGCACTAGCTGAGTTCACAGCCCAAACTATTTCATTAAAGGCTCACAGCACTATTATTAACCCTTGAGTACCCACAGATCACATGATCACAGAAAAGTTCATGTTGATATAAGATTTCTAGATAATTCGGTCTCATTTTTAGACCTCATAGGTCTAACCACTACGGGGTTGTGTTTTTGCTATATTATTATTAAAATATGGTAAATATGTGTTTATTGTGTTTGAAATTGCAGATATTGGATCAGCCTAAAGACATGTTGTAAATTGTATTTGTCTCTATGCCACAAACAACAAGAGCACCGCCAATGGGGCAGACGCTCAACTTTGGTGAAATTACAATAGATAAACAAGGTTTCCATCAGTTACATACAAGCTTTAACCAAGATTTCTAAGTATAAAAAGGGCCATAATTCTGTTATATTAAAATATGGGTTATACAAGATGCCAAATACCTGTGTGAAGTTTAAATCCATTATGTAAAGTACTTTTGGAGAATTTAGCTTACATACAAACTAAATTTTCAAAGAATAAAAGAGGCCATACTTTTGTTAAAATAAAAGCAAGAGTTACAGAACCTGGCTCTGTGGTGTTGTCTAATGATGCTGAATGCAAGTGTGAAGTTTTAATCCAGTATGTAAAGTACTTTGTGAGATACAAGTTTGCATACAAACTTTAACCAAGTTTGCTAAGTATGAAAGGGGCCATAATTCTGTCAAAATAAAAGCAGGAGTTACGTCACCTGACCCTGTGGTGTCATCTAATGATGCTAAAAACATTACAATGGGACCCCTGGGACCCCATGAAAAATTAATTGTGGTGTGAGACCTAAAGTAATTATATGGGACAGATGATGGGGTCTAGTTTAATTGGGTCAGATGCTGGGGTCTAGTTTAGTGCATAATTATGTATAATGAATATGAAAACAGAAAGAAGACATGATGATTTTATTATTTGGATTAACCCTTAACCGCCTACATATATATAATGGACTGTTCTTCCATTCAATTAAGACCATTCCATTTATGTGAAAAAGGGGTGTTTTGGGGGAAATGATTTTCAGACCAGCAGCCGGACATTGTAAACCCTGATCAGCCTTCGTGTTACTCGCAGGCTGATCTGGGTTTACAATGGACGCAAAGGCTATAATAGTCGTTCTTAGCGGGATAAGGGTTAAACCCCATAATTCTTCCAGATACCAGTCCCTTTACCAATCAAACTGAAAACCGGCAGTGCTCAAAGAAAATTATTTTAAGAGACAGGCCCAGGGCTTGTTGCTTCTGAAAATGGACAGGCCCCAATTTGAAATGGACAGGCCCTGATTTGAAATGGACAGGCCCTGATTTAAAATGGAAAGGTCCAATATTTTTTTCTTATTGGAAATGTGTCTTTATTCACTTTTATAGCACACATTAATTTTGTTACGTATGTATTAATCAAGCTCAGAATCTCCTCTGACTATATTTTTCTTTTTGCTACCACTTTATGCTCCCTGGTCAGCGGACTTATTTACCATTTCGTTTAAAATATGTTAGAATAGAATATTACATAGTAATTTATAACCAATGAAAAGGAGAGTACTAGCACTTTTGCCAAACAATAATAATCAGAGCCGACTTTGTGAAACTTGAGCTAAACTTGGAGCCAAATTTTTAATCAGGTTTTATGAGACTATCAGAGCCTCCTCTGGCTATATTTTTTCTTTTTGTCACCACTTTCTCCAAGTAAAGAATTAGGAGCCTAGACTAGAATTCATTTAAAAGTAGGATTCCAGGAACTCCTTACACCTTAAATAATGAATAGAAATATACTTTATATCTGTATTTATACATATACAGTATGTATATTTCGGACCAGATTTCAAAATGAAATTCTAGCTGTTAATTTGTCCATTAAATAACACATTTCGTAAACATATAGCTAGTCTATGTTTAGTTTTTCTTCTTGCCTTGTTAAAGGGACACACTCCAATCTTCATTTCCCCCCAAAAAACTGTGGCACACTCTTGTTTTTACAGTACTACACCATTTGTATATTTTCAAATCATATTCAATAATTTCTAAAATTGTTTAGAACAAATTATTTTTGGGATATTAGCAATTGTTGAGTACCCTATAATGCATCCATAATTAGGTTCAACCTATATGTAAATTATGTTAAAACTTTGATGAAATATTATAAATTTCAATTTAAAAAAAATAATTTTGTATCACTTCACAGATTGTCGTGAGTCTCTTTAAATGTGTTTTAGCTATATACATGTATCTAGTTACCTGTCTGTCCATCTGCCCCTAATCCACAGGAGTAGACTTCCCCGCTAGAAGTCAGGAACAGTGTGTGGTCTTGTCCCACATATTACCTGGGGGGACATAGGATAACAGTACATAGAGGACAGATGTGTAGCAAGAGGATATACTCTGATAAACAGGACTGCCTGATTTATGTCCCAACCGGACGAGGCTGTGGGAAGTGTCTTAAGTGATGAAGAAATCCAGGAGCAAATTTCAAGACAAATAAAAAAACTCTTTTTTTTTTAAAATGTATATTCAACTTGATAATTTGCAATGAATCGATTATAGAATTTACCAAATTTAACTAAACAGAAATATACCCCCACCTCTGCCACTTTGACCCCTGCACTTTATTGCACCAATAATTTTTTTCTTTTTCTTTATGATGATATTCACTTGAAACTCAATCAGAAATATATATTAACAATCCATAGGCCAATAAATGGTTAGTAGAGGATTCCAACTGGCTAAAGCTACAAAGGGTAATAACTTATGAAAAAATAATGAAATCAAAAATCTTTTTCTTCACTAAACATATTCACATCATAGTAAATGAGCAACCAAGTATTAAAACAATCCATCTAATAATGAATATGAGCATACAAGATTTTGGTCTGCAGTCTACTTCATTGGCGGTGGGTATAATCAGACGGGAAAGCACTTAGGCCAAAAAAAAAAAATACCTGTGTTTCCAGTGGCCCGACCGACCCTATTTTTAAGGGGCCGACCCTAAAACTTTTTATGAAAAAATAAATAAATTTGTTCTGAACAATAATTTATCACAATATATCGAGGTAAACTGACATCACAGAGAAACCTTCAGTTGTATCATCGACTTGTATGGGATTTATGAGATAAATACATGTAGAATCTCACAATATCTTGCTCCAAAAAAAAGAAAAAGAAAATGCCTACCTACAGACCCTAATTTTTTAGAGCATGCAATAGGAAACACACCTATTTTTTTTTTTGGCCTTATGTAGATTTCAGGTCTCTGCAGTGAAAACCTGAGATTTTAATTCACTGCAGTTAAAAAAAATGCACTATTTCGCTGGAGCTGTACAACTATTTTTATAATATACTCTAATTATTATCATTTTGTTATATAATTTTAGATGCAAACTTCCTGGGGGGGCTCTTTAATGCTTTTTTAATTTCAAATGAAATATGGTTTAACGTCCACTTAATACACCATTTTAGGTTATACAGGGATAGCGAACTCAGAGGGAGATGAAATAAAAGGATGAAGTTTGCCATCAATGTAAATGTTGTAAGGTGTACAAGGGGATGGTCCTCCTCGACCCCTCGTACATCATTGGACGGGGTGAATAAATGGGTCTCCAAAATATAGAGACCGAACAAAAAAGAAAAAAAAAAAAGGAAGTAAACCCAAGCAGGACAAGGGGATGGTCCTCCTCGACCCCTCGTACATCATTGGACGGGGAGAATAAATGGGTCTCCAAAATATAGAGACCGAAAAAAAAAAGAAAAAAAAAAAAAAAAGGAAGTAAACCCAAGCAGGACAAGGGGATGGTCCTCCTCGACCCCTCGTACATCATTGGACGGGGAGAATAAATGGGTCTCCAAAATATGGAGACCGAAAAAAAAAGAAAAGAAGTCAACCCAAGCAGGACAGAGGGCTGTAGCTCTAAAGCACAAGACCCTATCCTCTGAGCAGCTAGGTTGCTAAATTTAACCCTTAACCCACTACATATATAATGGTCTGTTCTTTCTTTGAATTAAGACCATTCTATTTAAGTGACAAAGGGTGTTTTGGGGGAAATGACTGACCAGCAGTCGGACATTGTAAACCAACCTGCGAGTTACTCGCAGGCTGATCTGGGTTTACAATGGACGCAAAGGCTATTATAGTCGTGTTTAGCGGGTTAAGGGTTCATAAAGTATCAGTTTAGCGGGTTAAGGGTTCATAAAGTATCATACAAATCAAACGATAATTATTAGACTGTTTATGTATGTCGTTTGCAGATTATTTGTTACTTTAATGGAAATGTATCTCTATCAATTTAAAATTATTATACAAGAAATTGTCGACGATGACAGTAGCAAAAGGAAACAGTCAAACAGTTCCTTTACCCTCAGGCTGTATTTTAAACATACCATAAATCAACCATGTCAATATCAAGTTCAGTATACAGATGTGATTCGAGTACAAAATTTAAAATAATGCCCCGAGCCATGCTTTCCAAAAATCAATTTGGTATATGCTTTACCTTTTAAATGTTTAACAAATTGGTTTAAAGGGACTAGGTGTGATCTGAAAGAGTGATTGGTGTCAATCCAGATACAAATCAGCATGTGCTTCATTTTCATGATTTTATGAAATTTGAAAATGCTTTAAATTTAGACTCATGTTACCTTTACTTAAAGGGACACATGACAATCTTGAGTTTTATATCAGGCATTACAATTAGTACAGCGATTTATTAATCCTGTATCATTTTGACTTTAAAACTGCTTGCATATAATTAAATAAAAATTGAGAATTCTGTTTCCTTCATTACTCTACACATTTTTAAAATATATTATTGGTGCAATAATATCAAAAGTCAATAATATGCAAAGACAATTTGCTTTGAACTGTTCTAACAATTAATATTAATGATTGAACAAATTCATGTTAAGAGAAAAACTAAAGGGACGCCGTGAGTTTTTAAAAAAATCAAGATTGCCGTGTGTCCCTTTAAAGAAAGATTTGGATATTGGGAACAACCATCAATGTAATATGAAAAGCATTTGCTTTTCGACTGCTTTAATGGTTTTTATACCACAATGCATGATAGGAACCAGGGGCTAGGTAACTAGATAATTTTCAATGTGTACGCAAGAGATGCTAGGGAAAGTGGAGGCATCCCCAGATTTTTTTTATTCTTAGATACTATGTGTTGCATTTTGGGAATATATATATATCCCAACAATTTTAATACTGCGAATTCAATGATTTAGCCTGAATTTTCCAAATCTATGTGGAAAACCGAATAAAATAGACTTTTAGTTATTCCAGTACACCTTAATGGTCCTCGTTGCATATACAAGTATATATATCTTTTTTTTTGTAATTTCTATTTTTTGCAATGTGTACACAGCTGTGGACTTTGTGTACAGGTACATTCAATATTTAACAGACACTCATGTAAGATACTCTATACATTTTAACCCTTAACCCGCTAAGCACGACTATAATCATGATAGCCTATGCGGCCATTGTAAACCCAGATCAGCCTGCGAGTAACTCGCAGGCTGATCTGGGTTAACAATGTCTGGCTGCTGATCAGTCATTTCCTCCAAAACACCCCTTTGTCATATAAATTGAATGGTCTTAATGCAAAGAAAGAACAGTCCATAATGTATATGTAGCAGGGTAAGGGTTAAGTTCTAATTTGTCGTAACTGTATAATTAAGCCAATTTCAATGGGATTACAAACAGTATTACAACTTTAATTAAAACGTAAACTGTTAAACACATATTTGATACACAGGAACATCTTACCTTAGATATATCACTTGGAAGGTCTTCTATTTTTTGTATGTTTGACACTTTACTGAATAGAAAGGGATAAATCAATAGTTAAAACTTTGTAAGAGTGTAATTAGGCCAAATAAAATTATGTGTGGTTCCTATTACATGCTAAAAAAATAATGGGTACTAGGTTGGGAAAATATTTTATCTTCTAAATATATTTTATTTTATTATTTATCTTTTTTTTCCAACTCAATATTTTTACAACATAATAAACTAACATACATATTATATTTACTGATATAGAAACATTTTTTATTTTTATTATATTTTTTTTGGCATAAAATGTTTAGGGTCGGCCCTTGTAAGCTTGGATGATCGAGAAAACGGAACCACACATATACATTTGGCCTTATATGAAACAGCAAATGTTATATTAATGGTATATTAGACATAACTTTTAGTTTAAAAATCTTTGGTATAACCTAACTATTGTTTGGGGCGCTTGTTTCAGCCAAAGGTTTTTCGGCAATAGCATGAGCAATTTGATAAATACGGACATATGTAATTATCATTAGAACTGGAATTTTTAGTGGTTAATAAAAATAACTTACTTTTCAAAATCGGTTTTGAGAAATAAATATTTTACAGCCAAAATGCTTTTTGGTGGGCTTTTTCCGTGTAAATTCCTTGTACTCGTGCAGCAAAAAATAATAAAATCTCAGATAACTTCAGTTTGCCCCAATATTTTGTTATAAAACTTTCAGAGTGTCTTTATTTACATTTATCCAACATATTAAAACCATTTTTGGATAAAATTTCTATAAAAAAAATATTTTCACATTTTTGATGCAGCAGGATTTTGCATTGAAAATTCCCTATGAAAAACAATTTTAGCATGTGGAATTTTTAATTCTGAACTGATTTTGAAAAGTAAGGTATCTTATTTAGGTCCTATTTGAATTTTGTCTTAAAAGTCCAAAAAACCTTTAGCTGAAACAAGCGCCCCAAACAATAAAACAATTATTCTGACTGTATTTATCAAGGCATAAACTTTTTTTGGGATTGGATTTAAATATAATACTTCTCAATACATCGATGAAGACTTTTAAGCCTTTATATTAGCATTCACTCACAGCTAGTGTGGCATCCTTACTTTAAATAATATTTGAAATAAAGACTCCAAGTCTTACTGAAATATTTCCCCTTCAACAGCTGGTCTGCCACACTGTCCATATGCATTGTTACCCTGGGTGTATACTGAAATACACAAATCACTATTGTTTAAATATACATACATGTAGCGATGGACAATCGGTTGAAATTTACAATCAATCAACGGTTGGATGTATCCAGTCAATAATCGGTTATAATTGGTGTGTCAATACAAAGTAAAACATGTGTACCAATGTTAATCGGAGTTTGAGGCCCTGAACTGAGAATAATTTCTGATTTAGTATGTCTTCTTTCCTGTCTTGTTTTTATGCCATTGTCATGTTAATCAGTATATAACTCCTATAAATGTGTTTATTTGTGTATATGCTCATTTTCACAAATGTATTACTAATTTCCTGACTGTTGTATCCTGAATAATCATGTTTTTTTCTATTTTGAACATTAATTAAAGTAAATATTTACATTTTACCGATGATCGATTATAGACTTTCATAATCGATCATCATAATCGGATGCATAACTAAGTGATGATCAGTTACAATTGATTAATCGGTACATCACTACGTACATGTTTATGAATACAAACATAAAAGCTTTGGCAGTATCCACTGCGCTGTGGTCTAGAGGTAGTATGCTTGCATTGCAACCAAAAGGTTGCAGGTTCTGGCACAGATCATTGTGTGACCTTGTGACCTGTTGCAGGTCCTGGCACAGATCATTGTGTGACCTCGTGACCTGCTGCAGGTCCTGGCACAGATCATTGTGTGACCTCGTGACCTATTGCAGTCCTGGCACAGATCATTGTGTGATCTCATGACCTGTTGCAGGCCCGGGCACAGATCATTGTGTGCCCTCGTGACCTGCTGCAGATCCTGACACGGATCCTTGTGTAACCTCGTGACCTGTTGCAGGTACTGGACAGATCATTGTGTGACCTTGTGACCTGTTGCAGGTCCTGGCACATATCCTTGTGTAACCTCGTGACCTGTTGCAGGTACTTGACAGATCATTGTGTGACATTGTGACCTGTTGCAGGTCCTGGCACAGATCACTGTGTAACCTCGTGACCTGTTGCAGGTCCTGGCACAGATCATTGTGTAACCTCGTGACCTGTTACAGGTCCTGGCACAGATCATTGTGTAACCTTGTGACTTGTTGCAGGTCCTGGCACAGATAATTGTTTAACCTCGTGACTTGTTGCAGGTCCTGGCACAGATCATTGTGTGACCTGTTCGATATTAAAGTCGCTATCCGGCCAACAACAGCCAAATTTTACATAATATGTATACCTTTTTTTAACCTACTGACATCAAGATATATATAATAACTTCAATATTTTGAGAATCAAATCTCTATAGACACAATATATACATACTTAAACCTATGGTAGAATAAGACGAAAACAAGGAAACTCAAAATTCAATATCATTAAAACCATATCCTATAAATTACGCTTTGATACTCTCCGCTATAGGAGCTGACAACACTGCCTTGGAGGTCACGCCAGATCAACCTTTCATCTAATCAATATTCATGAGAAGATCAAATAAATTCAACCAATGAAATCGTGCGTTTCATATGCACTTTTAGATGATATTCACATGAACTGAACAAACGAAAATCCATATAAAACACACACTGTGTGACAGATCTAAGGAAAAAATCGATAAAGTCCTTGTGTGTTATTGCTGTTGATTGCACGATAAATTCAAAGACATGCACTAAATGGCAAGTTTTACATGAAGAATACGAGGCAAGTCAACATTCGAAACAGTATCTGAAAAATATATAGAATCCATTGTACCGAGATTATTACGACATTATATTTTCTAAATAGTATGTCTTAGTACGTCTGACCCACTTAGCTCAGTCGGTAGCGCGGTAGCGACATGGACTATTGCGACGTTCTGCGAGTGTAATTTTAGTGTAGGTTCAACCCCACGAATCGTTTTTTTTTTGTACCGCTACTGAATTCCATCAAACTATCTTGTGTTTTTTTTCCAGTAAATATGCAATAAGCGTTGATGTATTATGTTTGTGTTTTATAAGCTAAAAGTTACAGACATTGTCTCATTCAATACCGAGCGTAGACTGCTCCACAGCGTTCTACTGAAACGAGACATGCGCAGTGAAGCAGTCAATACCGAGCAATTTTGAATGCTGAAATCTGATTGGCTAATCGAAAGGTCAATCTGACGTGACCGCCAATGCAGTGTTGTCAGATCCTTAGTAGTGTAGAGTATCACAGCATGATAAAGGGTCTGATTTTAATGGGATTGCTGAACATTTTATTTAAAGGCATTATCTCGTCAGATAACAACAAAATTACACAACAAACTCGTTTATCAAAACTCGACCAAGGTGTTCAGGTCATATAATAATGTATATGTGCCGATTAAAAGTGTAGTTTTATTCATGGGTTCTTAAAATACCCATTTCTGAATATGCATAAAATGAATTATGCCTTGGTAACTCTTAATTCGACGCTCAAGTTTTGGACTTTGGCCCAGCTGGTTAAAGCCGTATATGATGTTTGGATTCTCAAATTATGTAAGTTATATATATACCTCAGGTTTAGAAACAGTGAACATGTTTTTACATAATTTGGCTGTTGTTGACGGAATAGCTACTTTAATTATACATGTATGTAAGCAGGTTTCAAGTCAAAATCATACTGGATAAATAAATCAAGACACTATTATAATAAATTTCAATGTTTGATAATTGATTCAAGCTTGCCATGTGTACCTTTAACCATGTTGTTTTAAATAGTGTAATTAAAATATTGTGAACTTAAATCTGTCTTTTGTTGCTAATTCTGTTTTAGGTTATTGAAGAAGAATCAGGGAACACCATACTATAGATAAAGTATCCTGTTGATAAAGTATCAGGCATCACATAAAGTATCAGGCATCACCATACTATTGATGAAATATAAGGCATCACCATACTATTGATAAAGTATAAGGCATCACCATACTGTTGATGAAGTATGAGGCATCACCATTCTAGTGATAAAGTATCAGGCATCACAATTCTATTGATAAAGTATCAGGCATCATCATACTATTGATAAAGTATCAGGCATCACATAAATTATCAGGCATCACCATAGTATACTATTGATAACGTATCAGCATCACCATACTATTGATAAAGTATCAGGCATCACCATACTATTGATAAAGTATCAGGCACCACAATACTGTTGATAAAGTATCAGGCATCACCATACTATTGATGAAGAATGAGGCATCATCTAGGCATCACCATACTATTGATGAAGTATGAAGCAACACCATACTATTGATAAAGTATCAGGCATCACCATACTATTGTTAAAGTATCAGGCATCACCATACTGTTGATAAAGAATCAGGCATCACCATACTATTGATAAAGTATCAGCCATCACATTAAGTATCAGGCATCACCATACTATTGATAAAGTATCAGGCATCACCATACTATTGACGAAGCATGAGGCATCACCATACTATTGATAAAGTATAAGGCATCACCATACTGTTGATAAAGTACCATACTGTTGATAAAGTATCAGGCATCACCATACTATTGACGAAGCATGAGGCATCACCATACTATTGATAAAGTCAGGGAGTACGTTATAGGGAGAAGAAACGGGTTCATAAACGCTCTAGTTTATCGATTTATGTTGTCGCGCTAGAACGCCGCCATTTACTATTTTATCGATACAGGTAAATCGATTGTAAGCGCGTTACATTTGAAAAGTTAAAATTTCAGCCAACATCTCAAATTAGGCAGTTTTTACAGCCCCTTTTTACGGCTTTCTGTTATAATCAACATCACGAAATTACATTCTTGACAAAGATAAATATGTCTACTATTCACTTTTTGTTATTATTAATGCCTAATATAACCCATACTTCGTATCTCGTTTGCAATAGCTCCACACCATTTTTAATTCTATAAAATTAAAAATTTAGCTGATATCTCAAAAGGCACATTTTCATCACCTCTTTTTAGGCTTTGTCTTATAATCACCACCATGAAATTACCTTCTTGACAAAGATAAATATGTTTAATATTCACTTTTTGTTATTATTAATGCCTAAATAACCCGTAGTCTCGTATCTCGTTTACAATAGCTATACATTGTCACCATTTTTTATTTGGCGCAGAGTGGCGCCATCTTTGTTACACGGAACCGTCTGGTAAAATATGCTTTTAAACATGCAAACAAATACACGCTCTGTATCAGAGGACACAATGTGAATAAATAATACTTATGTTTACATTTAGGACCTTTATTGAGTTTGTAAGTGTAATAATTTACAAGAATTTGCTGTTTTTCACACACTCGCGAAACAACCGGAAGTAGTCATTTTCACGGAGTAGTGAAACACATGCGCGACAACATAAATCGGCAAAACGAGCCCGTTTCTCCTCCCTATGACGTACTCCCTGATAAAGTATAAGGCATCACCATACTGTTGATAAAGTATCAGGCATCACCATACTATTGATGAAGTATAAGGCATCACCATACTATTGATAAAGTATAAGGCATCACCATACTGTTGATACAGAATCTGAGATCACAATACTCTAAGTCTTGTTCAGCCACAACTGATGAAGAATCCGGGTTCACCTTACTAGTGATAAAGTGTCAAGCCTCACCATACTGTTGATAAAGTATAAGGCATCACCATCAGTCAGGGGTGTAACTGATTGAAGTTATTTTCTAATAACTTTAATGGGTTATTTTATCAATAATTCAGGAGTTTTCTCCCTTTGAATACAGTTCGATAGATAACTTAAATAAGTTATGAGTAAATGTAAACACCTTTCCAAGGGAAACAACTTATTTATATGATTGTTTAATTAACACTTCATTGTAAGATTTAAGTCCCTTGCTGGAATAACTATATTTAGTTATCAGTACTGCCCTGTCAACTATGCTAAATCAGTGAGCCTACAGAAAATGTGTTATGTTAAATATTTTAAAGTTATGAAAATGGTAAGTATGCATGAAATAGATCGCTATTATGGGTAACATGTTTGATAGAATATGTGTGAATAAAAAGGTGAAAACATGTTACAATTGTATGGGAAGTAACCCAATAGGTCTCTGCCATTAAGATGGTGTTCATTTTAATATACCATAAATTTAGTTTCTTACACATGTAAACTTAAAATGATACAGGTAACACATCAATAAAATGATCAACATAATCATGTAATATGTATAAACAGATTGCGAGGTGTCTCAGTCTTATCCATCAGGCAAAAGTTAGAAAAATAACTTGTTTAGGTTATTAGAGTTTTGGAGCTTTTTTTTCTCAAAATAACTGAAATAAGTTTCAGATATTCATCTGTTTGTAAATCTGTTTTCTATCAAAACAATAATATTCCTGCAACATCTGATATTTTTTATGGTTCTTTCATCTTTGTTGTTAACTAATTTGCCATAAATTCTTCTCTGCAAGGTTTAGCAATAGTTTATTCAAGCTTTTAATTGTCAGGGGTGTAACTGATATTAGTTACCTACTAATAACTTAAATGAGTTACATAATAATATGGAGAAAGTAGCAAAATAGTTTAAAGACGTTATTTCTGAAAAGTTCATCACCATATTTCACTTGTGGCCATAGGCATTGTTTTAGGGTAAAACATAACTTGTTAAAGTTATTTAGTAAATAACTGAAATCGGTACAAAATAAATAAGTTATTTCTGAAAAGTTTACCATAGTTCACATTTGGCCATAGGCATGTGTTTTTGGGGGTAAATCATAACTTGTTAAAGTTATTTAGTAATAAATCAATTACACCTCTGAACTTATCCCCAAATTAAAACAAGACTGAAGTGTCTACATAATGTGTGTTGGACAGTCTTCCTTTTCAGTCGTATATGTTGGTCCCATTCCTAATCTAAACAAGACTCAGTGTTTTTGGGGGCTGTTTTAATAGCCGTTTTTCGGTCATATTTCTAATGCCAAAACATATCTTTTTTTTACCCAATTTTGAAGAAATAGAAAAAAATTTGGTAAATATGTCACATTTATAGAGTACAAAACGCTTTTAATTGCCTCCGTTGACTTGGTGTACAGTTAACAGTATTAATGATAAAATTCTGACATTAATGTTTTAATGGATCTATTTCCTTGTTTACGAAAATTCGCGCTAAAATTCCCAATTGTTATGTTCCCAAAAAAACGAAAAAAACAACAACAAAAAACAACAACAACAACAAAAAACAAACACTGAGAGTTGTCAGAAGATAGCAGAGATCACCTTGTGTGGGCAAAGTGGGAAAATTTCACCCCTCTTCTTAAGTAAGGTCCTAGAATCTCTGTTATGAACTATAGATCGGTTACTTTAACATGTGTTTCTTGTAAAATACGTGAATCAGAGAAAGCATTTTTTTTCACTTGAATTCAGAACATTTGATCAGCAAAAATCAACATGGCTTTGTAAAAGGTAACAATGACTAACAAACCTGCTAGAAACTCTAGAATCAGTCACTAATGATTAAGACAATGGTATATTATATCCACAAATATTGTATATCTTGTCTAACAAAGTGCATTTGATTCAGCTGAACTTGAGAGACAGTTAGTGAAATTGGAGGCTTAAGGGTTACAGGGTAAGATTTTAAATTGGATAAACGATTTTCTGACTGGACGTTAACAAGCAGTAGTTATTAGAGGCCAGTCATCTACGGAAAAAGACGTCTTAAGTGGAGTACCCCAAGGATCAGTATTGGGGCCTCTTTTGTTTATACTCTTTATAAATGAACTACCAGATATTAAAATCACATTTTTTGGCGGATGATACAAAGATTTTCAATTCATGTAAATATATGAATATATTACAAGATGATTTAAAAACATAACAATCATAGTCAAATATATGGCTTCTGAGATTTAATGTAGCCAAGTGTAAAATAATCCATTTGGTTATGATGCTCCAGAAATACTTACAAATTAAAACATATAGACATTGAAAATTCAGATTAAAAAAGGGATTGGGGAGTTATTATCAGTAAGAATAGAAAGCCAAATGAGCAGTGTAGTGCAGCAGCAAAGAAAGCGCTGCAACGATACGCTTATTAGAAAACAGTGATAAAATAAGCTTTTTTATTATATATACCAGTTATGTACGTCCTCTATTATAATATTGTATTCAGACTTGGAGTTCTTATTATCGTAAGGATATTGAATGTTTAGAAAAGAATACATCATCGAGCAACCAAACTAGTACCAGAGCTAAGAGATCTCAGATATGAAAAAATACTTTCAGCTTTAAATATGTACTCTTTTGAACAGGGACGTGTCAGAGGCGATCTCATCGAAACATTCAAGATACTGAAACATAAATATGATTTGGACTCTTCATCATTGTTTAAAGTTACTGATCATACCACACATGCAACGAAAGGACACAGTATGAAGTTATCTAAGCCGAGGCTTGTAAAAGGTCTGTCTTTGAGACAAAACTTCTTTAGCATACGAGTGATAAATCAATGAAACAGATACACTATCATAAATGAATATCATCAGGATCACGAACATGTAAAATGATTGTCTGTTTACAAAGTGTACAGTTATATAACATTATTAAGTTACTTATATTTTTAAGTGTCATGGGTTTAACATTAATACTACATCACTCTGCAGTCAACGTGGTCATGCAGCAGGACATTTTCGTTTACAGTAATATTAAGTATGTCTATTTGCAAAACATAATGGCTTCCAGAGATGTGCTCTGTGCTTCTATATTTTTAAGGTACATAAAATATAACTCAAATAAATTATATCAATGACTGCAGATCGAGGTTCAAATACAAAACATACACAATGGACAGGGAACTATTAGCATAATTAGCATATTAGAATCCAACTCTTCTTTCTGAAAACTGGGTCGTATTACAAATGATAAGCGGCATGTACAGTTTAGAAAGGTGTATTCACATAACATGCCTCTTGACTCTACTGTCACACCACACAGATTCGTCAGAACACAGATTCACAGAAACTCATTTATAAAATTTAAAATGTTATCAAAGTTATAAACAAAAAATGACATTTATGATGTTAATCTTTTCTGTTTTACAAGTAATCACATCATCAATATTATGCGGTTAAAATGTTTACCATTTTTAAGTTCCATTTAAAATGTTACATCGACAGGGTACATAGACAGTAAGTAGTGTTAACTAATTTAAGTTACTTGCTAAATAACTTATACGAGTTATCTAAATAACTTATACAATTTATCTAACTTAAACACGTTATTTCTTAATCTGAATGGTCCAACATAACTCCTACAAGTTATTGTTTATTATTTACCACACATATAAATAACTAGATGTATCAGGAGGTTGAATAATATGTCATTAGCTTAGTTTAAACGAAAGATTCCCCTATTTTTGTTGGGTCATCCTTGTGTTGGTTATTACATATTAATATGGATAATGAAGAAAAATAACTTAAATAAGCTATTTCTGAATAATTAACCACATTTCACGTGTAGCCATAGGCATGTATCTTTGGGGGTAAAACATAACTTGTTTAAGTTATTTAGTAAAGTGATAAGTTATTTCTAAAAATAAATATAAAAGTCGAACATGAAATGGAGCTTTCACAGAACACAGTAAACACAAAAACACGCAAAACGACAAACATTACGTGGTCCCGCCTTAATTCCATTAAGCGATGGGAAAGGTTATATTAGCAGGATTTTATAAGCGATATTTCGACAATAAAACACGTTTAATAAACATTGTTTATTGAAACAAAACGTGATAACCTGTTTAAAATTACATATTACATGTTTTAATTTGACAATTTGCAAACGTTTTATGCCGGAATTAAGGTTTTAAGCCAACCCCGTAGTGGAGTGCGTAGTCCAGTGCTACAGCGCCGAACTCCAGATCGAGAAGTGGTGGGTTCGATCCTCGCCGCGGCCACGTTATTTATCCTTGAGCAAGATAATTAATCCACATTGCTTAGTACTGGTTCTATACAGGAAGCCATCGAGAGTGATTAATATAAGTTGCAATAACTTGTTTCGCAATCGATGTAAAAATAAATATGTTTTAACTATTAACCCCGTTTTCCCTTCTTGGAGCAGGGGTTGGATGGGGTATGAAAGTTAATACTCGGAACACGTAATGGTTAATAAGGAATAAAGGTATCACACACACAAAACAGATTGACAGTAGGGCTATCACCTTGGAACGGTCAGTGGCAAAATAGGCCGCTTTGGGGTTTAAACCAGTTTATAGGGCGCCTCACACTTACCCTACTTCATCCCAAAATACGGGACAGTGTAAATAAAGAAACCCCGTCATGAACTATTCTCTAACCAAGAAGGCAGCATGTGTTTAACATGTGTTTCTTGTAAAATAATTGAATCAATATTCAAAGAAAGCATGCTTGTTCACTTGAATTCAGAACATGTGATCAGCAAAAATCAACATATCTTTGTAAAAAAAGGTAACTACAGATGTTGTATATATCTTGACTACCGAAGTGCACTTGATTCAGTTGAACATGAGACTTTTATTGAAACTGGATACAGGCTTACGGGATACAGGGTAAGGTCTTTTAATGGATAAAAGGTTTTCTTACTGGACGTAAACAAACAATAGTTATTAGAGGACAGTCATCTACAGAAAAAGACGTCTTAAGTGGGGTACCCAAGGATAAGTATTGGGGCCTCTTATGTTTATACTCTTTATAAATGAACTACCATATATTATTGGCAGTAAATCACAGCTTTTTTGTGAATGATACAAAGATTTTCAATTCCTGTAAAAATATGAATATATTACAAGATGATTTAAATACATTACAATCATGGTCAGATCTAGGGCTTCCGAGATTTAAGTAGCCAAGTGTGAAACAATCCGTTTTGGTAATGATAATGCAGAATATATAAACAATATAGATATTGAAAATTCAGATTCAGAAAGTGATTTGGGATGTATTATCAGTAAAACTGGAAAGCCAAGTAAGCAGTGTAGTGCGGCAGCAAAGAAAGCGATGCAAGGTCTCGGTTATTTGAAAATAATTTTTAAACACTCTGATAAAAAAATCTTTATTATTATATATACCAGTTATATACGTCCTCTATTAGAATATTGTGTTCAGGTTTGGAGCCCTTATTATCGTAAGCATATTTCATGTTTAGAAAAAATATACCACCGAGCAACCAAACCAGTACCAGTGCTAAGAAATCTCAGAAAGACTTTCAGCTTTAAATAAGTACTCTCTTGAACAGAGACGTGACAGAATCTCATCGAATGATTCAAGATACTGATTTGGACTCGGGATTTGGAATATGGGACACAAGAGGTATTGCCTATTCCTTAAATTCCCATAAAAATGTAAATGTAAAACCGAACATACGGCAAAATACAGCGGTGTTTCGAATATTTGGTGAATCGTTAAAGACCTAGATATTAAAGGTCCAGCGATTAACCAAAAACTCCGAAAAAAAACACAATACAAACATATGTACGCTCTGCTTTGAGTAACGAGTCTTGTTGATATTTAAGACATGGGTCAATTTGTATTGCCAGGAAGGCTATCCTATTCAGGAATAAGATGGACATTCTTGAAAAGAGATAACTATGAATGTTTGAAAATGGATACAAAAACATATATATTTGCTGGATGGGATCGTTAACTGTATCAGTTGATAAATGTATCGCATCGTGAGCCCTGTATATCGTGATACGTATCGTATCGTCATGTAGGAGTTTCGTTGCTGCCCTATCAGATATGGCAGTATAAAACAATGTTCGATGCTATCTTCAAAAATATAAAGTATCAGGTAGTATTTAGCGAATACCTAATACAATATGCAAATAATATTTGCTATTGAAATAAAACTTGTTATTTTGTCATTAACACCGGTGCTAAACTAGATAAGCTAAAAAGAACAAAATACATACATGTATAAACAGATACATTATCAAAATGAATATCATCAGGATCACGAACATGTAAAATGATTGCCTGTTCCAATCAGGTTTTTAAAAATAGAACAACTCAAATTAGATTTCATAACTGTGTACAGTTATATAACTTTATTAAGTTACTTATATGTTTAAGTGCCATGGGTTTAACATTAAGAGGGCATCACTCTGTAGTCAACATGGTCACTCAGCAGAACATTTTTTTAAAGTAATATTAACTAGAACTACCAGTGAAGGTGATGAATACCCCGCGTTTTTGCTCTAGCCGATGATGGGCAAAATCAAGAATAATAAATGTTTAAAATATGTGTTAATTTTTTAATGTAAAAGAAATTCTCATTAAAACAAAGGTCCAAAGTTGTGTAAAAAAATTAATTGCAGAATCGAAAACCCATAAATGCAGAGATACATCATACCATCACGTGTGAACTGTATATTAGGTGTAATAACAATCCTTGAAACGTGTTAAAGTGAAAGCCACATGAAGTTGATTATTCAAATAAATAATTAGTCAAATAAAGGGTCACGATTCTGTAATAAATTAGGCATCAGCAATTTGTTATTTATAAGGACATAAGGTAAACAGTTGTTATGTGTACATGAAGTTTGGGAACGCTCAATTCGAAAATGTTTGAGAAAAAGTCAAACAAATGGCCATAATTCTGTAATAAATTAGGCAATCAATGATGGGTGATGTACAGGGAAATAAGGTCATCAGGTGTTATGTGTATATGAAGTTTGGGAACAATACATTCAGAAGTGTTTGAGATATGCAAGTATTACAACTGTGTTACGCGACGGGACGGGACGGGGACGGGACGGGGACGGGATATAAAGGGACATAATTTCATCAGTTGTTATGAGCATATGAAATTTGGAAGCAATCCATTCAAAAGTGTTTGAGATATGCAAGTATTAACAATGACGACGGGACGGGACGAGACGCGACATGACCCGACGGGATAAACATGTGTTGACGGGACGCGACGCGACGGGACTGGTCGCGAGGGGACACAAATGTGTTGACGGGACGCTACGGCACGGGACGCGAGGGGACAACATTGTGAAAGCGGGGGTATAATTATGTTTATGTGCAAAAAACAATGGCTGCCAGAGATTTACTCCTTGCTTCCATATCTTGATAAAACAAAATAACTCAAATAAGTTATATTATTGACTGCAGATCGAGTCTCAGACTCAAAACATACCCAATGGACATGGAACTATTAGCATGATTAGTATATTAGAGACCTACTCTTCGTTCTGAAAATTGGCTCGTATTAAAAATGATAAGCGTTATGAACATTGACAGTTTAGAAAGGTGTATTCAACTAACATGCCTATCGACTCTGCTGTCAGACCACACAGACCACACACACTCGTCAAAACACACAGACTCGTCAAAACACAGATTCACAGAAACTCATTTATACAATTTAAAATGTTATCAACGTTATAAACAAAATATGACATTTATGATGTTAATTGTTTCTGTTTTTCAAGTAATCACATCATCAATTGTATG